>CATLJY010000234.1:0-35782 GCA_949987705.1 Thereva unica | reverse complement strand
ATTCATCAAATACATCGAAAATAACTTAAATTCACTTTATTCATCGAAATTAAGTTACATTCATCAAATACATCGAAAATAACTTAAATTCACTTTATTCATCGAAATTAAGTTATATTCATCAAATACATCGAAAATAACTTAAATTCACTTTATTCATCGAAATTAAGTTACATTCATCAAATACATCGAAAATAACTTAAATTCACTCTATTCATCGAAATTAAGTTACATTCATCAAATACATCGAAAATAACCTAAATTCAATTTATTCATCGAAATTAAGTTATATTCATCCAGTACATCGAAAATAACTTAAATTCACTTTATTCATCGAAATTAAGTTATATTCATCAAATACATCGAAAATAACTTAAATTCACTTTATTCATCGAAATTAAGTTATATTCATCAAATACATCGAAAATAACCTAAATTCACTTTATTCATCGAAATTAAGTTACATTCATCAAATACATCGAAAATAACTTAAATTCACTCTATTCATCGAAATTAATTTACATTCATCAAATACATCGAAAATAACTTAAATTCAATTTATTCATCGAAATTAAGTTATATTCATCAAATACATCGAAAATAACTTAAATTCACTTTATTCATCGAAATTAAGTTATATTCATCGAGTACATCGAAAATAACTTAAATTCACTTTATTCATCGAAATTAAGTTACATTCATCAAATACATCGAAAATAACTTAAATTCACTTTATTCATCGAAATTAAGTTATATTCATCAAATACATCGAAAATAACTTAAGTTCACTTTATTCATCGAAATTAAGTTATATTCATCAAATACATCGAAAATAACTTAAATTCGCTTTATTCATCGAAATTAAGTTACATTCATCAAATACATCGAAAATAACTTAAATTCACTTTATTCATCGAAATTAAGTTACATTCATCAAATACATCGAAAATAACTTAAGTTCACTTTATTCATCGAAATTAAGTTATATTCATCAAATACATCGAAAATAACCTAAATTCACTTTATTCATCGAAATTAAGTTACATTCATCAAATACATCGAAAATAACTTAAATTCACTTTATTCATCGAAATTAAGTTATATTCATCGAGTACATCGAAAATTACTTAAATTCACTTTATTCATCGAAATTAAGTTATATTCATCAAATACATCGAAAATAACCTAAATTCACTTTATTCATCGAAATTAAGTTATATTCATCAAATACATCGAAAATATCTTAAATTCACTTTATTCATCGAAATTAAGTTATATTCATCAAATACATCGAAAATAACTTAAATTCACTTTATTCCTCGAAATTAAGTTATATTCATCAAATACATCGAAAATAACTTAAATTCACTTTATTCATCGAAATTAAGTTATATTCATCAAATACATCGAAAATAACTTAAATTCACTCTATTCATCGAAATTAAGTTACATTCATCAAATACATCGAAAATAACCTAAATTCACTTTATTCATCGAAATTAAGTTATATTCATCGAGTACATCGAAAATAACTTAAATTCACTTTATTCATCGAAATTAAGTTACATTCATCAAATACATCGAAAATAACTTAAATTCACTTTATTCATCGAAATTAAGTTACATTCATCAAATACATCGAAAATAACTTAAATTCACTTTATTCATCGAAATTAAGTTATATTCATCGAGTACATCGAAAATAACTTAAATTCACTTTATTCATCGAAATTAAGTTACATTCATCAAATACATCGAAAATAACTTAAATTCACTTTATTCATCGAAATTAAGTTATATTCATCAAATACATCGAAAATAACTTAAATTCACTTTATTCATCGAAATTAAGTTACATTCATCAAATACATCGAAAATAACTTAAATTCACTCTATTCATCGAAATTAAGTTACATTCATCAAATACATCGAAAATAACCTAAATTCACTTTATTCATCGAAATTAAGTTATATTCATCGAGTACATCGAAAATAACTTAAATTCACTTTATTCATCGAAATTAAGTTATATTCATCAAATACATCGAAAATAACTTAAATTCACTTTATTCATCGAAATTAAGTTATATTCATCGAGTACATCGAAAATAACTTAAATTCACTTTATTCATCTAAATTAAGTTACATTCATCAAATACATCGAAAATAACTTAAATTCACTTTATTCATCGAAATTAAGTTACATTCATCAAATACATCGAAAATAACTTAAGTTCACTTTATTCATCGAAATTAAGTTATATTCATCAAATACATCGAAAATAACTTAAATTCACTTTATTCATCGAAATTAAGTTACATTCATCAAATACATCGAAAATAACTTAAATTCACTTTATTCATCGAAATTAAGTTATATTCATCGAGTACATCGAAAATTACTTAAATTCACTTTATTCATCGAAATTAAGTTATATTCATCAAATACATCGAAAATAACCTAAATTCACTTTATTCATCGAAATTAAGTTATATTCATCAAATACATCGAAAATAACTTAAATTCACTTTATTCATCGAAATTAAGTTATATTCATCAAATACATCGAAAATAACTTAAATTCACTTTATTCATCGAAATTAAGTTATATTCATCAAATACATCGAAAATAACTTAAATTCACTTTATTCATCGAAATTAAGTTACATTCATCAAATACATCGAAAATAACTTAAATTCACTTTATTCATCGAAATTAAGTTATATTCATCAAATACATCGAAAATAACTTAAATTCACTTTATTCATCGAAATTAAGTTACATTCATCAAATACATCGAAAATAACTTAAATTCACTCTATTCATCGAAATTAAGTTACATTCATCAAATACATCGAAAATAACCTAAATTCACTTTATTCATCGAAATTAAGTTATATTCATCCAGTACATCGAAAATAACTTAAATTCACTTTATTCATCGAAATTAAGTTATATTCATCAAATACATCGAAAATAACTTAAATTCACTCTATTCATCGAAATTAAGTTATATTCATCGAGTACATCGAAAATAACTTAAATTCGCTTTATTCATCGAAACTAAGTTATATTCATCGAGTACATCGAAAATAACTTAAATTCGCTTTATTCATCGAAATTAAGTTATATTCATCCAGTACATCGAAAATAACTTAAATTCACTTTATTCATCGAAATTAAGTTATATTCATCAAATACATCGAAAATAACTTAAATTCACTTTATTCATCGAAATTAAGTTACATTCATCAAATACATCGAAAATAACCTAAATTCACTTTATTCATCGAAATTAAGTCACATTCATCAAATACATCGAAAATAACCTAAATTCACTTTATTCATCGAAATTAAGTTACATTCATCAAATACATCGAAAATAACCTAAATTCACTTTATTCATCGAAATTAAGTTATATTCATCGAGTACATCGAAAATAACTTAAATTCGCTTTATTCATCGAAACTAAGTTATATTCATCGAGTACATCGAAAATAACCTAAATTCACTTTATTCATCGAAATTAAGTTACATTCATCAAATACATCGAAAATAACTTAAATTCACTTTATTCATCGAAATTAAGTTATATTCATCGAGTACATCGAAAATTACTTAAATTCACTTTATTCATCGAAATTAAGTTATATTCATCAAATACATCGAAAATAACCTAAATTCACTTTATTCATCGAAATTAAGTTATATTCATCAAATACATCGAAAATAACTTAAATTCACTTTATTCATCGAAATTAAGTTATATTCATCAAATACATCGAAAATAACTTAAATTCACTTTATTCATCGAAATTAAGTTATATTCATCAAATACATCGAAAATAACTTAAATTCACTTTATTAATCGAAATTAAGTTATATTCATCAAATACATCGAAAATAACTTAAATTCACTCTATTCATCGAAATTAAGTTACATTCATCAAATACATCGAAAATAACCTAAATTCACTTTATTCATCGAAATTAAGTTATATTCATCGAGTACATCGAAAATAACTTAAATTCACTTTATTCATCGAAATTAAGTTACATTCATCAAATACATCGAAAATAACTTAAATTCACTTTATTCATCGAAATTAAGTTACATTCATCAAATACATCGAAAATAACTTAAATTCACTTTATTCATCGAAATTAAGTTATATTCATCGAGTACATCGAAAATTACTTAAATTCACTTTATTCATCGAAATTAAGTTATATTCATCAAATACATCGAAAATAACCTAAATTCACTTTATTCATCGAAATTAAGTTATATTCATCAAATACATCGAAAATAACTTAAATTCACTTTATTCATCGAAATTAAGTTACATTCATCAAATACATCGAAAATAACTTAAATTCACTTTATTCATCGAAATTAAGTTATATTCATCAAATACATCGAAAATAACTTAAATTCACTTTATTCATCGAAATTAAGTTACATTCATCAAATACATCGAAAATAACTTAAATTCACTCTATTCATCGAAATTAAGTTACATTCATCAAATACATCGAAAATAACCTAAATTCACTTTATTCATCGAAATTAAGTTATATTCATCCAGTACATCGAAAATAACTTAAATTCACTTTATTCATCGAAATTAAGTTATATTCATCAAATACATCGAAAATAACTTAAATTCACTTTATTCATCGAAATTAAGTTATATTCATCGAGTACATCGAAAATAACTTAAATTCACTTTATTCATCGAAATTAAGTTACATTCATCAAATACATCGAAAATAACTTAAATTCACTTTATTCATCGAAATTAAGTTACATTCATCAAATACATCGAAAATAACTTAAGTTCACTTTATTCATCGAAATTAAGTTATATTCATCAAATACATCGAAAATAACTTAAATTCACTTTATTCATCGAAATTAAGTTACATTCATCAAATACATCGAAAATAACTTAAATTCACTTTATTCATCGAAATTAAGTTATATTCATCGAGTACATCGAAAATTACTTAAATTCACTTTATTCATCGAAATTAAGTTATATTCATCAAATACATCGAAAATAACCTAAATTCACTTTATTCATCGAAATTAAGTTATATTCATCAAATACATCGAAAATAACTTAAATTCACTTTATTCATCGAAATTAAGTTATATTCATCAAATACATCGAAAATAACTTAAATTCACTTTATTCATCGAAATTAAGTTATATTCATCAAATACATCGAAAATAACTTAAATTCACTTTATTCATCGAAATTAAGTTACATTCATCAAATACATCGAAAATAACTTAAATTCACTTTATTCATCGAAATTAAGTTATATTCATCAAATACATCGAAAATAACTTAAATTCACACTTTATTCATCGAAATTAAGTTACATTCATCAAATACATCGAAAATAACTTAAATTCACTCTATTCATCGAAATTAAGTTACATTCATCAAATACATCGAAAATAACCTAAATTCACTTTATTCATCGAAATTAAGTTATATTCATCCAGTACATCGAAAATAACTTAAATTCACTTTATTCATCGAAATTAAGTTATATTCATCAAATACATCGAAAATAACTTAAATTCACTCTATTCATCGAAATTAAGTTATATTCATCGAGTACATCGAAAATAACTTAAATTCGCTTTATTCATCGAAACTAAGTTATATTCATCGAGTACATCGAAAATAACTTAAATTCGCTTTATTCATCGAAATTAAGTTATATTCATCCAGTACATCGAAAATAACTTAAATTCACTTTATTCATCGAAATTAAGTTATATTCATCAAATACATCGAAAATAACTTAAATTCACTTTATTCATCGAAATTAAGTTACATTCATCAAATACATCGAAAATAACCTAAATTCACTTTATTCATCGAAATTAAGTTACATTCATCAAATACATCGAAAATAACCTAAATTCACTTTATTCATCGAAATTAAGTTACATTCATCAAATACATCGAAAATAACCTAAATTCACTTTATTCATCGAAATTAAGTTATATTCATCGAGTACATCGAAAATAACTTAAATTCGCTTTATTCATCGAAACTAAGTTATATTCATCGAGTACATCGAAAATAACCTAAATTCACTTTATTCATCGAAATTAAGTTACATTCATCAAATACATCGAAAATAACTTAAATTCACTTTATTCATCGAAATTAAGTTACATTCATCAAATACATCGAAAATAACTTAAATTCACTTTATTCATCGAAATTAAGTTACATTCATCAAATACATCGAAAATAACTTAAATTCACTTTATTCATCGAAATTAAGTTATATTCATCGAGTACATCGAAAATTACTTAAATTCACTTTATTCATCGAAATTAAGTTATATTCATCAAATACATCGAAAATAACCTAAATTCACTTTATTCATCGAAATTAAGTTATATTCATCAAATACATCGAAAATAACTTAAATTCACTTTATTCATCGAAATTAAGTTATATTCATCAAATACATCGAAAATAACTTAAATTCACTTTATTCATCGAAATTAAGTTATATTCATCAAATACATCGAAAATAACTTAAATTCACTTTATTCATCGAAATTAAGTTACATTCATCAAATACATCGAAAATAACTTAAATTCACTTTATTCATCGAAATTAAGTTATATTCATCAAATACATCGAAAATAACTTAAATTCACTTTATTCATCGAAATTAAGTTACATTCATCAAATACATCGAAAATAACTTAAATTCACTCTATTCATCGAAATTAAGTTACATTCATCAAATACATCGAAAATAACCTAAATTCACTTTATTCATCGAAATTAAGTTATATTCATCCAGTACATCGAAAATAACTTAAATTCACTTTATTCATCGAAATTAAGTTATATTCATCAAATACATCGAAAATAACTTAAATTCACTTTATTCATCGAAATTAAGTTATATTCATCGAGTACATCGAAAATAACTTAAATTCACTTTATTCATCGAAATTAAGTTACATTCATCAAATACATCGAAAATAACTTAAATTCACTTTATTCATCGAAATTAAGTTACATTCATCAAATACATCGAAAATAACTTAAGTTCACTTTATTCATCGAAATTAAGTTATATTCATCAAATACATCGAAAATAACTTAAATTCGCTTTATTCATCGAAATTAAGTTACATTCATCAAATACATCGAAAATAACTTAAATTCACTTTATTCATCGAAATTAAGTTATATTCATCAAATACATCGAAAATAACTTAAGTTCACTTTATTCATCGAAATTAAGTTATATTCATCAAATACATCGAAAATAACCTAAATTCACTTTATTCATCGAAATTAAGTTACATTCATCAAATACATCGAAAATAACTTAAATTCACTTTATTCATCGAAATTAAGTTACATTCATCAAATACATCGAAAATAACTTAAATTCACTTTATTCATCGAAATTAAGTTACATTCATCAAATACATCGAAAATAACCTAAATTCACTTTATTCATCGAAATTAAGTTATATTCATCGAGTACATCGAAAATAACTTAAATTCGCTTTATTCATCGAAACTAAGTTATATTCATCGAGTACATCGAAAATAACTTAAATTCGCTTTATTCATCGAAATTAAGTTATATTCATCCAGTACATCGAAAATAACTTAAATTCACTTTATTCATCGAAATTAAGTTATATTCATCAAATACATCGAAAATAACTTAAATTCACTTTATTCATCGAAATTAAGTTACATTCATCAAATACATCGAAAATAACCTAAATTCACTTTATTCATCGAAATTAAGTTACATTCATCAAATACATCGAAAATAACCTAAATTCACTTTATTCATCGAAATTAAGTTATATTCATCGAGTACATCGAAAATAACTTAAATTCGCTTTATTCATCGAAACTAAGTTATATTCATCGAGTACATCGAAAATAACCTAAATTCACTTTATTCATCGAAATTAAGTTACATTCATCAAATACATCGAAAATAACTTAAATTCACTCTATTCATCGAAATTAAGTTACATTCATCAAATACATCGAAAATAACTTAAATTCACTCTATTCATCGAAATTAAGTTACATTCATCAAATACATCGAAAATAACCTAAATTCACTTTATTCATCGAAATTAAGTTACATTTATCAAATACATCGAAAATAACTTAAATTCACTTTATTCATCGAAATTAAGTTACATTCATCAAATACATCGAAAATAACCTAAATTCACTTTATTCATCGAAATTAAGTTACATTCATCAAATACATCGAAAATAACCTAAATTCACTTTATTCATCGAAATTAAGTTACATTCATCAAATACATCGAAAATAACCTAAATTCACTTTATTCATCGAAATTAAGTTATATTCATCGAGTACATCGAAAATAACTTAAATTCGCTTTATTCATCGAAACTAAGTTATATTCATCGAGTACATCGAAAATAACCTAAATTCACTTTATTCATCGAAATTAAGTTACATTCATCAAATACATCGAAAATAACTTAAATTCACTTTATTCATCGAAATTAAGTTACATTCATCAAATACATCGAAAATAACTTAAATTCACTTTATTCATCGAAATTAAGTTACATTCATCAAATACATCGAAAATAACTTAAATTCACTCTATTCATCGAAATTAAGTTATATTCATCGAGTACATCGAAAATAACTTAAATTCACTTTATTCATCGAAATTAAGTTATATTCATCAAATACATCGAAAATAACCTAAATTCACTTTTTTCATCGAAATTAAGTTATATTCATCAAATACATCGAAAATAACTTAAATTCACTTTATTCATCGAAATTAAGTTATATTCATCAAATACATCGAAAATAACTTAAATTCACTTTATTCATCGAAATTAAGTTATATTCATCAAATACATCGAAAATAACTTAAATTCACTTTATTCATCGAAATTAAGTTATATTCATCAAATACATCGAAAATAACTTAAATTCACTCTATTCATCGAAATTAAGTTACATTCATCAAATACATCGAAAATAACCTAAATTCACTTTATTCATCGAAATTAAGTTATATTCATCGAGTACATCGAAAATAACTTAAATTCACTTTATTCATCGAAATTAAGTTACATTCATCAAATACATCGAAAATAACTTAAATTCACTTTATTCATCGAAATTAAGTTACATTCATCAAATACATCGAAAATAACTTAAATTCACTTTATTCATCGAAATTAAGTTATATTCATCGAGTACATCGAAAATTACTTAAATTCACTTTATTCATCGAAATTAAGTTATATTCATCAAATACATCGAAAATAACCTAAATTCACTTTATTCATCGAAATTAAGTTATATTCATCAAATACATCGAAAATAACTTAAATTCACTTTATTCATCGAAATTAAGTTATATTCATCAAATACATCGAAAATAACTTAAATTCACTTTATTCATCGAAATTAAGTTATATTCATCAAATACATCGAAAATAACTTAAATTCACTTTATTCATCGAAATTAAGTTACATTCATCAAATACATCGAAAATAACTTAAATTCACTTTATTCATCGAAATTAAGTTATATTCATCAAATACATCGAAAATAACTTAAATTCACTTTATTCATCGAAATTAAGTTACATTCATCAAATACATCGAAAATAACTTAAATTCACTCTATTCATCGAAATTAAGTTACATTCATCAAATACATCGAAAATAACTTAAATTCGCTTTATTCATCGAAATTAAGTTACATTCATCAAATACATCGAAAATAACTTAAATTCACTTTATTCATCGAAATTAAGTTACATTCATCAAATACATCGAAAATAACTTAAATTCACTCTATTCATCGAAATTAAGTTACATTCATCAAATACATCGAAAATAACCTAAATTCACTTTATTCATCGAAATTAAGTTACATTCCTCAAATACATCGAAAATAACCTAAATTCACTTTATTCATCGAAATTAAGTTACATTCATCAAATACATCGAAAATAACTTAAATTCACTTTATTCATCGAAATTAAGTTATATTCATCGAGTACATCGAAAATAACTTAAATTCACTTTATTCATCGAAATTAAGTTACATTCATCAAATACATCGAAAATAACTTAAATTCACTTTATTCATCGAAATTAAGTTATATTCATCAAATACATCGAAAATAACTTAAGTTCACTTTATTCATCGAAATTAAGTTATATTCATCAAATACATCGAAAATAACCTAAATTCACTTTATTCATCGAAATTAAGTTACATTCCTCAAATATATCGAAAATAACCTAAATTCACTTTATTCATCGAAATTAAGTTACATTCATCAAATACATCGAAAATAACTTAAATTCACTTTATTCATCGAAATTAAGTTATATTCATCAAATACATCGAAAATAACTTAAATTCACTTTATTCATCGAAATTAAGTTATATTCATCGAGTACATCGAAAATAACTTAAATTCACTTTATTCATCGAAATTAAGTTACATTCATCAAATACATCGAAAATAACTTAAATTCACTTTATTCATCGAAATTAAGTTATATTCATCAAATACATCGAAAATAACTTAAGTTCACTTTATTCATCGAAATTAAGTTATATTCATCAAATACATCGAAAATAACTTAAATTCGCTTTATTCATCGAAATTAAGTTATATTCATCAAATACATCGAAAATAACTTAAGTTCACTTTATTCATCGAAATTAAGTTATATTCATCGACTACATCGAAAATAACTTAAGTTCACTTTATTCATCGAAATTAAGTTATATTCATCAAATACATCGAAAATAACCTAAATTCACTTTATTCATCGAAATTAAGTTACATTCATCAAATACATCGAAAATAACCTAAATTCACTTTATTCATCGAAATTAAGTTACATTCATCAAATACATCGAAAATAACTTAAATTCACTCTATTCATCGAAATTAAGTTACATTCATCAAATACATCGAAAATAACCTAAATTCACTTTATTCATCGAAATTAAGTTACATTCCTCAAATACATCGAAAATAACCTAAATTCACTTTATTCATCGAAATTAAGTTACATTCATCAAATACATCGAAAATAACTTAAATTCACTTTATTCATCGAAATTAAGTTATATTCATCGAGTACATCGAAAATAACTTAAGTTCACTTTATTCATCGAAATTAAGTTACATTCATCAAATACATCGAAAATAACCTAAATTCACTTTATTCATCGAAATTAAGTTATATTCATCAAATACATCGAAAATAACTTAAATTCACTTTATTCATCGAAATTAAGTTATATTCATCAAATACATCGAAAATAACTTAAGTTCACTTTATTCATCGAAATTAAGTTATATTCATCGACTACATCGAAAATAACTTAAGTTCACTTTATTCATCGAAATTAAGTTATATTCATCAAATACATCGAAAATAACCTAAATTCACTTTATTCATCGAAATTAAGTTACATTCATCAAATACATCGAAAATAACCTAAATTCACTTTATTCATCGAAACTAAGTTATATTCATCAAATACATCGAAAATAACCTAAATTCACTTTATTCATCGAAATTAAGTTACATTCATCAAATACATCGAAAATAACCTAAATTCACTTTATTCATCGAAATTAAGTTATATTCATCAAATACATCGAAAATAACTTAAATTCACTTTATTCATCGAAACTAAGTTATATTCATCCAGTACATCGAAAATAACTTAAATTCACTTTATTCATCGAAACTAAGTTATATTCATCAAATACATCGAAAATAACCTAAATTCACTTTATTCATCGAAATTAAGTTACATTCATCAAATACATCGAAAATAACCTAAATTCACTTTATTCATCGAAACTAAGTTATATTCATCCAGTACATCGAAAATAACTTAAATTCACTTTATTCATCGAAATTAAGTTATATTCATCAAATACATCGAAAATAACTTAAATTCACTTTATTCATCGAAATTAAGTTATATTCATCAAATACATCGAAAATAACCTAAATTCATTTTATTCATCGAAACTAAGTTATATTCATCAAATACATCGAAAATAACTTAAGTTCACTTTATTCATCGAAATTAAGTTATATTCATCGAGTACATCGAAAATAACTTAAATTCACTTTATTCATCGAAACTAAGTTATATTCATCCAGTACATCGAAAATAACTTAAATTCACTTTATTCATCGAAATTAAGTTACATTCATCAAATACATCGAAAATAACTTAAATTCGCTTTATTCATCGAAACTAAGTTATATTCATCGAGTACATCGAAAATAACTTAAGTTCACTTTATTCATCGAAATTAAGTTATATTCATCGAGTACATCGAAAATAACTTAAATTCACTTTATTCATCGAAATTAAGTTACATTCATCAAATACATCGAAAATAACTTAAATTCACTTTATTCATCGAAACTAAGTTATATTCATCAAATACATCGAAAATAACTTAAATTCACTTTATTCATCGAAATTAAGTTACATTCATCAAATACATCGAAAATAACCTAAATTCACTTTATTCATCGAAATTAAGTTACATTCATCAAATACATCGAAAATAACCTAAATTCACTTTATTCATCGAAATTAAGTTATATTCATCAAATACATCGAAAATAACTTAAATTCACTTTATTCATCGAAACTAAGTTATATTCATCCAGTACATCGAAAATAACTTAAATTCACTTTATTCATCGAAATTAAGTTACATTCATCAAATACATCGAAAATAACTTAAGTTCACTTTATTCATCGAAATTAAGTTATATTCATCGACTATATCGAAAATAACTTAAGTTCACTTTATTCATCGAAACTAAGTTATATTCATCAAATACATCGAAAATAACCTAAATTCACTCTATTCATCGAAATTAAGTTACATTCATCAAATACATCGAAAATAACCTAAATTCACTTTATTCATCGAAATTAAGTTACATTCATCAAATACATCGAAAATAACCTAAATTCACTTTATTCATGGAAATTAAGTTACATTCATCAAATACATCGAAAATAACCTAAATTCACTTTATTCATCGAAATTAAGTTATATTCATCAAATACATCGAAAATAACTTAAATTCACTTTATTCATCGAAACTAACTAACTAACAGTACATCGAAAATAACTTAAATTCACTTTATTCATCGAAACTAAGTTATATTAATCAAATACATCGAAAATAACCTAAATTCACTTTATTCATCGAAATTAAGTTACATTCATCAAATACATCGAAAATAACCTAAATTCACTTTATTCATCGAAATTAAGTTATATTCATCAAATACATCGAAAATAACTTAAATTCACTTTATTCATCGAAACTAAGTTATATTCATCCAGTACATCGAAAATAACTTAAATTCACTTTATTCATCGAAATTAAGTTATATTCATCAAATACATCGAAAATAACTTAAATTCACTTTATTCATCGAAATTAAGTTATATTCATCAAATACATCGAAAATAACCTAAATTCGCTTTATTCATCGAAACTAAGTTATATTCATCAAATACATCGAAAATAACCTAAATTCACTTTATTCATCGAAATTAAGTTACATTCATCAAATACATCGAAAATAACCTAAATTCACTTTATTCATCGAAATTAAGTTATATTCATCAAATACATCGAAAATAACTTAAATTCACTTTATTCATCGAAATTAAGTTATATTCATCGAGTACATCGAAAATAACTTAAGTTCACTTTATTCATCGAAATTAAGATATATTCATCGAGTACATCGAAAATAACTTAAGTTCACTTTATTCATCGAAACTAAGTTATATTCATCAAATACATCGAAAATAACTTAAATTCACTTTATTCATCGAAATTAAGTTATATTCATCAAATACATCGAAAATAACTTAAGTTCACTTTATTCATCGAAATTAAGTTATATTCATCGACTACATCGAAAATAACTTAAGTTCACTTTATTCATCGAAATTAAGTTATATTCATCAAATACATCGAAAATAACTTAAGTTCACTTTATTCATCGAAATTAAGTTATATTCATCGAGTACATCGAAAATAACTTAAATTCACTTTATTCATCGAAACTAAGTTATATTCATCGAGTACATCGAAAATAACTTAAGTTCACTTTATTCATCGAAATTAAGTTATATTCATCGAGTACATCGAAAATAACCTAAATTCACTTTATTCATCGAAATTAAGTTACATTCATCAAATACATCGAAAATAACTTAAATTCACTCTATTCATCGAAATTAAGTTACATTCATCAAATACATCGAAAATAACCTAAATTCACTTTATTCATCGAAATTAAGTTACATTCATCAAATACATCGAAAATAACTTAAATTCACTCTATTCATCGAAATTAAGTTACATTCATCAAATACATCGAAAATAACTTAAATTCACTCTATTCATCGAAATTAAGTTACATTCATCAAATACATCGAAAATAACTTAAATTCACTCTATTCATCGAAATTAAGTTACATTCATCAAATACATCGAAAATAACCTAAATTCACTTTATTCGTCGAAATTAAGTTACATTCATCAAATACATCGAAAATAACTTAAGTTCACTTTATTCATCGAAATTAAGTTACATTCATCAAATACATCGAAAATAACTTAAATTCACTTTATTCATCGAAATTAAGTTACATTCATCAAATACATCGAAAATAACCTAAATTCACTTTATTCATCGAAATTAAGTTACATTCATCAAATACATCGAAAATAACTTAAATTCACTTTATTCATCGAAATTAAGTTACATTCATCAAATACATCGAAAATAACCTAAATTCACTTTATTCATCGAAATTAAGTTACATTCATCAAATACATCGAAAATAACTTAAATTCACTTTATTCATCGAAATTAAGTTACATTCATCAAATACATCGAAAATAACTTAAATTCACTTTATTCATCGAAATTAAGTTACATTCATCAAATACATCGAAAATAACTTAAATTCACTCTATTCATCGAAATTAAGTTACATTCATCAAATACATCGAAAATAACTTAAATTCACTCTATTCATCGAAATTAAGTTACATTCATCAAATACATCGAAAATAACTTAAATTCACTCTATTCATCGAAATTAAGTTACATTCATCAAATACATCGAAAATAACCTAAATTCACTTTATTCATCGAAATTAAGTTACATTCATCAAATACATCGAAAATAACTTAAGTTCACTTTATTCATCGAAATTAAGTTACATTCATCAAATACATCGAAAATAACTTAAATTCACTTTATTCATCGAAATTAAGTTACATTCATCAAATACATCGAAAATAACCTAAATTCACTTTATTCATCGAAATTAAGTTACATTCATCAAATACATCGAAAATAACTTAAGTTCACTTTATTCATCGAAATTAAGTTACATTCATCAAATACATCGAAAATAACCTAAATTCACTTTATTCATCGAAATTAAGTTACATTCATCAAATACATCGAAAATAACTTAAGTTCACTTTATTCATCGAAATTAAGTTATATTCATCGAGTACATCGAAAATAACTTAAATTCACTTTATTCATCGAAATTAAGTTACATTCATTAAATACATCGAAAATAACTTAAATTCACTTTATTCATCGAAATTAAGTTACATTCATCAAATACATCGAAAATAACTTAAATTCACTTTATTCATCGAAATTAAGTTACATTCATCAAATACATCGAAAATAACCTAAATTCACTTTATTCATCGAAATTAAGTTACATTCATCAAATACATCGAAAATAACTTAAGTTCACTTTATTCATCGAAATTAAGTTACATTCATCAAATACATCGAAAATAACTTAAATTCACTTTATTCATCGAAGTTACATTCATCAAATACATCGAAAATAACCTAAATTCACGTTATTCATCGAAATTAAGTTACATTCATCAAATACATCGAAAATAACTTAAGTTCACTATATTCATCGAAATTAAGTTACATTCATCAAATACATCGAAAATAACTTAAATTCACTTTATTCATCGAAATTAAGTTATATTCATCAAATACATCGAAAATAACCTAAATTCACTTTATTCATCGAAATTAAGTTACATTCATCAAATACATCGAAAATAACCTAAAATTCACTTTATTCATCGAAATTAAGTTACATTCATCAAATACATCGAAAATAACTTAAGTTCACTTTATTCATCGAAATTAAGTTACATTCATCAAATACATCGAAAATAACTTAAATTCACTTTATTCATCGAAATTAAGTTACATTCATCAAATACATCGAAAATAACCTAAATTCACTTTATTCATCGAAATTAAGTTACATTCATCAAATACATCGAAAATAACTTAAGTTCACTTTATTCATCGAAATTAAGTTACATTCATCAAATACATCGAAAATAACTTAAATTCACTTTATTCATCGAAATTAAGTTATATTCATCAAATACATCGAAAATAACCTAAATTCACTTTATTCATCGAAATTAAGTTATATTCATCAAATACATCGAAAATAACCTAAATTCACTTTATTCATCGAAATTAAGTTACATTCATCAAATACATCGAAAATAACTTAAATTCACTTTATTCATCGAAATTAAGTTATATTCATCAAATACATCGAAAATAACTTAAATTCACTTTATTCATCGAAATTAAGTTACATTCATCAAATACATCGAAAATAACCAAAATTCACTTTATTCATCGAAATTAAGTTATATTCATCAAATACATCGAAAATAACTTAAATTCACTTTATTCATCGAAATTAAGTTATATTCATCGAGTACATCGAAAATAACTTAAATTCACTTTATTCATCCAAATTAAGTTACATTCATCAAATACATCGAAAATAACTTAAATTCACTTTATTCATCGAAATTAAGTTACATTCATCAAATACATCGAAAATAACTTAAATTCACTTTTTTCATCGAAATTAAGCTACATTCATCAAATACATCGAAAATAACTTAAATTCACTCTATTCATCGAAATTAAGTTACATTCATCAAATACATCGAAAATAACTTAAATTCACTCTATTCATCGAAATTAAGTTACATTCATCAAATACATCGAAAATAACCTAAATTCACTTTATTCATCGAAATTAAGTTACATTCATCAAATACATCGAAAATAACTTAAGTTCACTTTATTCATCGAAATTAAGTTACATTCATCAAATACATCGAAAATAACTTAAATTCACTTTATTCATCGAAATTAAGTTACATTCATCAAATACATCGAAAATAACCTAAATTCACTTTATTCATCGAAATTAAGTTACATTCATCAAATACATCGAAAATAACTTAAGTTCACTTTATTCATCGAAATTAAGTTACATTCATCAAATACATCGAAAATAACTTAAATTCACTTTATTCATCGAAATTAAGTTACATTCATCAAATACATCGAAAATAACTTAAATTCACTTTATTCATCGAAATTAAGTTACATTCATCAAATACATCGAAAATAACTTAAATTCACTTTATTCATCGAAATTAAGTTATATTCAACGAGTACATCGAAAATAACTTAAATTCACTTTATTCATCGAAATTAAGTTACATTCATCAAATACATCGAAAATAACTTAAATTCACTTTATTCATCGAAATTAAGTTACATTCATCAAATACATCGAAAATAACCTAAATTCACTTTATTCATCGAAATTAAGTTATATTCATCGAGTACATCGAAAATAACTTAAATTCGCTTTATTCATCGAAACTAAGTTATATTCATCCAGTACATCGAAAATAACTTAAATTCACTTTATTCATCGAAATTAAGTTACATTCATCAAATACATCGAAAATAACTTAAGTTCACTTTATTCATCGAAACTAAGTTATATTCATCAAATACATCGAAAATAACTTAAATTCACTTTATTCATCGAAATTAAGTTACATTCATCAAATACATCGAAAATAACTTAAATTCACTCTATTCATCGAAATTAAGTTATATTCATCGAGTACATCGAAAATAACTTAAATTCACTTTATTCATCGAAATTAAGTTATATTCATCAAATACATCGAAAATAACCTAAATTCACTTTATTCATCGAAATTAAGTTATATTCATCAAATACATCGAAAATAACTTAAATTCACTTTATTCATCGAAATTAAGTTATATTCATCAAATACATCGAAAATAACCTAAATTCACTTTATTCATCGAAATTAAGTTATATTCATCAAATACATCGAAAATAACCTAAATTCACTTTATTCATCGAAATTAGGTTACATTCATCAAATACATCGAAAATAACTTAAATTCACTTTATTCATCGAAATTAAGTTATATTCATCAAATACATCGAAAATAACTTAAATTCACTTTATTCATCGAAATTAAGTTACATTCATCAAATACATCGAAAATAACTTAAATTCACTTTATTCATCGAAATTAAGTTACATTCATCAAATACATCGAAAATAACTTAAATTCACTTTATTCATCGAAATTAAGTTATATTCATCAAGTACATCGAAAATAACTTAAATTCACTTTATTCATCGAAATTAAGTTACATTCATCAAATACATCGAAAATAACTTAAATTCACTTTATTCATCGAAATTAAGTTACATTCATCAAATACATCGAAAATAACTTAAATTCACTTTATTCATCGAAATTAAGTTACATTCATCAAATACATCGAAAATAACTTAAATTCACTCTATTCATCGAAATTAAGTTACATTCATCAAATACATCGAAAATAACTTAAATTCACTCTATTCATCGAAATTAAGTTACATTCATCAAATACATCGAAAATAACCTAAATTCACTTTATTCATCGAAATTAAGTTACATTCATCAAATACATCGAAAATAACTTAAATTCACTCTATTCATCGAAATTAAGTTACATTCATCAAATACATCGAAAATAACTTAAATTCACTCTATTCATCGAAATTAAGTTACATTCATCAAATACATCGAAAATAACTTAAATTCACTCTATTCATCGAAATTAAGTTACATTCATCAAATACATCGAAAATAACCTAAATTCACTTTATTCATCGAAATTAAGTTACATTCATCAAATACATCGAAAATAACTTAAGTTCACTTTATTCATCGAAACTAAGTTATATTCATCAAATACATCGAAAATAACTTAAGTTCACTTTATTCATCGAAATTAAGTTACATTCATCAAATACATCGAAAATAACCTAAATTCACTTTATTCATCGAAATTAAGTTACATTCATCAAATACATCGAAAATAACTTAAATTCACTCTATTCATCGAAATTAAGTTACATTCATCAAATACATCGAAAATAACCTAAATTCACTTTATTCATCGAAATTAAGTTACATTCATCAAATACATCGAAAATAACCTAAATTCACTTTATTCATCGAAATTAAGTTATATTCATCAAATACATCGAAAATAACTTAAGTTCACTTTATTCATCGAAATTAAGTTATATTCATCGAGTACATCGAAAATAACTTAAATTCACTTTATTCATCGAAATTAAGTTACATTCATCAAATACATCGAAAATAACTTAAATTCACTTTATTCATCGAAATTAAGTTACATTCATCAAATACATCGAAAATAACTTAAATTCACTTTATTCATCGAAATTAAGTTACATTCATCAAATACATCGAAAATAACCTAAATTCACTTTATTCATCGAAATTAAGTTACATTCATCAAATACATCGAAAATAACTTAAGTTCACTTTATTCATCGAAATTAAGTTATATTCATCGAGTACATCGAAAATAACTTAAATTCACTTTATTCATCGAAATTAAGTTACATTCATCAAATACATCGAAAATAACTTAAATTCACTTTATTCATCGAAATTAAGTTACATTCATCAAATACATCGAAAATAACTTAAATTCACTTTATTCATCGAAATTAAGTTACATTCATCAAATACATCGAAAATAACCTAAATTCACTTTATTCATCGAAATTAAGTTACATTCATCAAATACATCGAAAATAACTTAAGTTCACTTTATTCATCGAAATTAAGTTATATTCATCGAGTACATCGAAAATAACTTAAATTCACTTTATTCATCGAAATTAAGTTACATTCATCAAATACATCGAAAATAACTTAAATTCACTTTATTCATCGAAATTAAGTTACATTCATCAAATACATCGAAAATAACCTAAATTCACTTTATTCATCGAAATTAAGTTATATTCATCGAGTACATCGAAAATAACTTAAATTCGCTTTATTCATCGAAACTAAGTTATATTCATCCAGTACATCGAAAATAACTTAAATTCACTTTATTCATCGAAATTAAGTTACATTCATCAAATACATCGAAAATAACTTAAATTCACTCTATTCATCGAAATTAAGTTACATTCATCAAATACATCGAAAATAACTTAAATTCACTCTATTCATCGAAATTAAGTTACATTCATCAAATACATCGAAAATAACTTAAATTCACTCTATTCATCGAAATTAAGTTACATTCATCAAATACATCGAAAATAACTTAAATTCACTCTATTCATCGAAATTAAGTTACATTCATCAAATACATCGAAAATAACCTAAATTCACTTTATTCATCGAAATTAAGTTACATTCATCAAATACATCGAAAATAACTTAAGTTCACTTTATTCATCGAAATTAAGTTACATTCATCAAATACATCGAAAATAACTTAAATTCACTTTATTTATCGAAATTAAGTTACATTCATCAAATACATCGAAAATAACTTAAATTCACTCTATTCATCGAAATTAAGTTACATTCATCAAATACATCGAAAATAACCTAAATTCACTTTATTCATCGAAATTAAGTTATATTCATCAAATACATCGAAAATTACTTAAATTCACTTTATTCATCGAAATTAAGTTATATTCATCAAATACATCGAAAATAACTTAAATTCACTTTATTCATCGAAATTAAGTTACATTCATCAAATACATCGAAAATAACTTAAATTCACTTTATTCATCGAAATTAAGTTACATTCATCAAATACATCGAAAATAACTTAAATTCACTTTATTCATCGAAATTAAGTTATATTCATCGAGTACATCGAAAATAACTTAAATTCACTTTATTCATCGAAATTAAGTTACATTCATCAAATACATCGAAAATAACTTAAATTCACTTTATTCATCGAAATTAAGTTATATTCATCAAATACATCGAAAATTACTTAAATTCACTTTATTCATCGAAATTAAGTTACATTCATCAAATACATCGAAAATAACTTAAATTCACTTTATTCATCGAAATTAAGTTACATTCATCAAATACATCGAAAATAACTTGAATTCACTTTATTCATCGAAATTAAGTTACATTCATCAAATACATCGAAAATAACCTAAATTCACTTTATTCATCGAAATTAAGTTACATTCATCAAATACATCGAAAATAACTTAAATTCACTCTATTCATCGAAATTAAGTTACATTCATCAAATACATCGAAAATAACCTAAATTCACTTTATTCATCGAAATTAAGTTACATTCATCAAATACATCGAAAATAACTTAAGTTCACTTTATTCATCGAAACTAAGTTATATTCATCAAATACATCGAAAATAACCTAAATTCACTTTATTCATCGAAATTAAGTTACATTCATCAAATACATCGAAAATAACCTAAATTCACTTTATTCATCGAAATTAAGTTATATTCATCAAATACATCGAAAATAACTTAAGTTCACTTTATTCATCGAAATTAAGTTATATTCATCGAGTACATCGAAAATAACTTAAATTCACTTTATTCATCGAAATTAAGTTACATTCATCAAATACATCGAAAATAACTTAAATTCACTTTATTCATCGAAATTAAGTTACATTCATCAAATACATCGAAAATAACTTAAATTCACTTTATTCATCGAAATTAAGTTACATTCATCAAATACATCGAAAATAACCTAAATTCACTTTATTCATCGAAATTAAGTTACATTCATCAAATACATCGAAAATAACTTAAGTTCACTTTATTCATCGAAATTAAGTTATATTCATCGAGTACATCGAAAATAACTTAAATTCACTTTATTCATCGAAATTAAGTTACATTCATCAAATACATCGAAAATAACTTAAATTCACTTTATTCATCGAAATTAAGTTACATTCATCAAATACATCGAAAATAACTTAAATTCACTTTATTCATCGAAATTAAGTTACATTCATCAAATACATCGAAAATAACCTAAATTCACTTTATTCATCGAAATTAAGTTACATTCATCAAATACATCGAAAATAACTTAAGTTCACTTTATTCATCGAAATTAAGTTATATTCATCGAGTACATCGAAAATAACTTAAATTCACTTTATTCATCGAAATTAAGTTACATTCATCAAATACATCGAAAATAACTTAAATTCACTTTATTCATCGAAATTAAGTTACATTCATCAAATACATCGAAAATAACCTAAATTCACTTTATTCATCGAAATTAAGTTATATTCATCGAGTACATCGAAAATAACTTAAATTCGCTTTATTCATCGAAACTAAGTTATATTCATCCAGTACATCGAAAATAACTTAAATTCACTTTATTCATCGAAATTAAGTTACATTCATCAAATACATCGAAAATAACTTAAATTCACTCTATTCATCGAAATTAAGTTACATTCATCAAATACATCGAAAATAACTTAAATTCACTCTATTCATCGAAATTAAGTTACATTCATCAAATACATCGAAAATAACTTAAATTCACTCTATTCATCGCAATTAAGTTACATTCATCAAATACATCGAAAATAACTTAAATTCACTCTATTCATCGAAATTAAGTTACATTCATCAAATACATCGAAAATAACCTAAATTCACTTTATTCATCGAAATTAAGTTACATTCATCAAATACATCGAAAATAACTTAAGTTCACTTTATTCATCGAAATTAAGTTACATTCATCAAATACATCGAAAATAACTTAAATTCACTTTATTTATCGAAATTAAGTTACATTCATCAAATACATCGAAAATAACTTAAATTCACTCTATTCATCGAAATTAAGTTACATTCATCAAATACATCGAAAATAACCTAAATTCACTTTATTCATCGAAATTAAGTTATATTCATCAAATACATCGAAAATTACTTAAATTCACTTTATTCATCGAAATTAAGTTATATTCATCAAATACATCGAAAATAACTTAAATTCACTTTATTCATCGAAATTAAGTTACATTCATCAAATACATCGAAAATAACTTAAATTCACTTTATTCATCGAAATTAAGTTACATTCATCAAATACATCGAAAATAACTTAAATTCACTTTATTCATCGAAATTAAGTTATATTCATCGAGTACATCGAAAATAACTTAAATTCACTTTATTCATCGAAATTAAGTTACATTCATCAAATACATCGAAAATAACTTAAATTCACTTTATTCATCGAAATTAAGTTATATTCATCAAATACATCGAAAATTACTTAAATTCACTTTATTCATCGAAATTAAGTTACATTCATCAAATACATCGAAAATAACTTAAATTCACTTTATTCATCGAAATTAAGTTACATTCATCAAATACATCGAAAATAACTTAAATTCACTTTATTCATCGAAATTAAGTTACATTCATCAAATACATCGAAAATAACCTAAATTCACTTTATTCATCGAAATTAAGTTACATTCATCAAATACATCGAAAATAACTTAAGTTCACTTTATTCATCGAAATTAAGTTACATTCATCAAATACATCGAAAATAACTTAAATTCACTTTATTCATCGAAATTAAGTTACATTCATCAAATACATCGAAAATAACCTAAATTCACTTTATTCATCGAAATTAAGTTACATTCATCAAATACATCGAAAATAACTTAAATTCACTTTATTCATCGAAATTAAGTTACATTCATCAAATACATCGAAAATAACTTAAATTCACTTTATTCATCGAAATTAAGTTACATTCATCAAATACATCGAAAATAACTTAAATTCACTTTATTCATCGAAATTAAATTATATTCATCGAGTACATCGAAAATAACTTAAATTCACTTTATTCATCGAAATTAAGTTACATTCATCAAATACATCGAAAATAACTTAAATTCACTTTATTCATCGAAATTAAGTTACATTCATCAAATACATCGAAAATAACCTAAATTCACTTTATTCATCGAAATTAAGTTATATTCATCGAGTACATCGAAAATAACTTAAATTCGCTTTATTCATCGAAACTAAGTTATATTCATCCAGTACATCGAAAATAACTTAAATTCACTTTATTCATCGAAATTAAGTTACATTCATCAAATACATCGAAAATAACTTAAGTTCACTTTATTCATCGAAACTAAGTTATATTCATCAAATACATCGAAAATAACTTAAATTCACTTTATTCATCGAAATTAAGTTATATTCATCAAATACATCGAAAATAACCTAAATTCACTTTATTCATCGAAATTAAGCTACATTCATCAAATACATCGAAAATAATTTAAATTCACTTTATTCATCGAAATTAAGTTATATTCATCAAATACATCGAAAATAACTTAAATTCACTTTATTCATCGAAATTAAGTTACATTCATCAAATACATCGAAAATAACCTAAATTCACTTTATTCATCGAAATTAAGTTATATTCATCAAATACATCGAAAATAACTTAAATTCACTTTATTCATCGAAATTAAGTTATATTCATCGAGTACATCGAAAATAACTTAAATTCACTTTATTCATCGAAATTAAGTTACATTCATCAAATACATCGAAAATAACTTAAATTCACTCTATTCATCGAAATTAAGTTACATTCATCAAATACATCGAAAATAACTTAAATTCACTCTATTCATCGAAATTAAGTTACATTCATCAAATACATCGAAAATAACCTAAATTCACTTTATTCATCGAAATTAAGTTACATTCATCAAATACATCGAAAATAACTTAAGTTCACTTTATTCATCGAAATTAAGTTACATTCATCAAATACATCGAAAATAACTTAAATTCACTTTATTCATCGAAATTAAGTTACATTCATCAAATACATCGAAAATAACCTAAATTCACTTTATTCATCGAAATTAAGTTACATTCATCAAATACATCGAAAATAACTTAAATTCACTTTATTCATCGAAATTAAGTTATATTCATCAAATACATCGAAAATTACTTAAATTCACTTTATTCATCGAAATTAAGTTATATTCATCAAATACATCGAAAATAACTTAAATTCACTTTATTCATCGAAATTAAGTTACATTCATCAAATACATCGAAAATAACTTAAATTCACTTTATTCATCGAAATTAAGTTACATTCATCAAATACATCGAAAATAACTTAAATTCACTTTATTCATCGAAATTAAGTTATATTCATCGAGTACATCGAAAATAACTTAAATTCACTTTATTCATCGAAATTAAGTTACATTCATCAAATACATCGAAAATAACTTAAATTCACTTTATTCATCGAAATTAAGTTACATTCATCAAATACATCGAAAATAACTTAAATTCACTTTATTCATCGAAATTAAGTTACATTCATCAAATACATCGAAAATAACTTAAATTCACTCTATTCATCGAAATTAAGTTACATTCATCAAATACATCGAAAATAACTTAAATTCACTCTATTCATCGAAATTAAGTTACATTCATCAAATACATCGAAAATAACCTAAATTCACTTTATTCATCGAAATTAAGTTACATTCAGCAAATACATCGAAAATAACTTAAATTCACTCTATTCATCGAAATTAAGTTACATTCATCAAATACATCGAAAATAACTTAAATTCACTCTATTCATCGAAATTAAGTTACATTCATCAAATACATCGAAAATAACTTAAATTCACTTTATTCATCGAAATTAAGTTACATTCATCAAATACATCGAAAATAACTTAAATTCACTCTATTCATCGAAATTAAGTTACATTCATCAAATACATCGAAAATAACCTAAATTCACTTTATTCATCGAAATTAAGTTACATTCATCAAATACATCGAAAATAACTTAAGTTCACTTTATTCATCGAAATTAAGTTACATTCATCAAATACATCGAAAATAACTTAAATTCACTCTATTCATCGAAATTAAGTTACATTCATCAAATACATCGAAAATAACCTAAATTCACTTTATTCATCGAAATTAAGTTACATTCATCAAATACATCGAAAATAACTTAAATTCACTCTATTCATCGAAATTAAGTTACATTCATCAAATACATCGAAAATAACTTAAATTCACTCTATTCATCGAAATTAAGTTACATTCATCAAATACATCGAAAATAACTTAAATTCACTCTATTCATCGAAATTAAGTTACATTCATCAAATACATCGAAAATAACCTAAATTCACTTTATTCATCGAAATTAAGTTACATTCATCAAATACATCGAAAATAACTTAAGTTCACTTTATTCATCGAAATTAAGTTACATTCATCAAATACATCGAAAATAACTTAAATTCACTTTATTCATCGAAATTAAGTTACATTCATCAAATACATCGAAAATAACCTAAATTCACTTTATTCATCGAAATTAAGTTACATTCATCAAATACATCGAAAATAACTTAAATTCACTTTATTCATCGAAATTAAGTTACATTCATCAAATACATCGAAAATAACCTAAATTCACTTTATTCATCGAAATTAAGTTATATTCATCAAATACATCGAAAATAACTTAAATTCACTTTATTCATCGAAATTAAGTTACATTCATCAAATACATCGAAAATAACTTAAATTCACTTTATTCATCGAAATTAAGTTACATTCATCAAATACATCGAAAATAACTTAAATTCACTCTATTCATCGAAATTAAGTTACATTCATCAAATACATCGAAAATAACTTAAATTCACTCTATTCATCGAAATTAAGTTACATTCATCAAATACATCGAAAATAACTTAAATTCACTCTATTCATCGAAATTAAGTTACATTCATCAAATACATCGAAAATAACTTAAATTCACTCTATTCATCGAAATTAAGTAACATTCATCAAATACATCGAAAATAACCTAAATTCACTTTATTCATCGAAATTAAGTTACATTCATCAAATACATCGAAAATAACTTAAGTTCACTTTATTCATCGAAATTAAGTTACATTCATCAAATACATCGAAAATAACTTAAATTCACTTTATTCATCGAAATTAAGTTACATTCATCAAATACATCGAAAATAACTTAAATTCACTCTATTCATCGAAATTAAGTTACATTCATCAAATACATCGAAAATAACCTAAATTCACTTTATTCATCGAAATTAAGTTATATTCATCAAATACATCGAAAATTACTTAAATTCACTTTATTCATCGAAATTAAGTTATATTCATCAAATACATCGAAAATAACTTAAATTCACTTTATTCATCGAAATTAAGTTACATTCATCAAATACATCGAAAATAACTTAAATTCACTTTATTCATCGAAATTAAGTTACATTCATCAAATACATCGAAAATAACTTAAATTCACTTTATTCATCGAAATTAAGTTATATTCATCGAGTACATCGAAAATAACTTAAATTCACTTTATTCATCGAAATTAAGTTACATTCATCAAATACATCGAAAATAACTTAAATTCACTTTATTCATCGAAATTAAGTTACATTCATCAAATACATCGAAAATAACTTAAATTCACTTTATTCATCGAAATTAAGTTACATTCATCAAATACATCGAAAATAACTTAAATTCACTCTATTCATCGAAATTAAGTTACATTCATCAAATACATCGAAAATAACTTAAATTCACTCTATTCATCGAAATTAAGTTACATTCATCAAATACATCGAAAATAACCTAAATTCACTTTATTCATCGAAATTAAGTTACATTCATCAAATACATCGAACATAACTTAAATTCACTCTATTCATCGAAATTAAGTTACATTCATCAAATACATCGAAAATAACTTAAATTCACTTTATTCATCGAAATTAAGTTACATTCATCAAATACATCGAAAATAACTTAAGTTCACTTTATTCATCGAAATTAAGTTATATTCATCGAGTACATCGAAAATAACTTAAATTCACTTTATTCATCGAAATTAAGTTACATTCATCAAATACATCGAAAATAACTTAAATTCACTTTATTCATCGAAATTAAGTTACATTCATCAAATACATCGAAAATAACCTAAATTCACTTTATTCATCGAAATTAAGTTATATTCATCGAGTACATCGAAAATAACTTAAATTCGCTTTATTCATCGAAACTAAGTTATATTCATCGAGTACATCGAAAATAACCTAAATTCACTTTATTCATCGAAATTAAGTTATATTCATCCAGTACATCGAAAATAACTTAAATTCACTTTATTCATCGAAATTAAGTTATATTCATCAAATACATCGAAAATAACCTAAATTCACTTTATTCATCGAAATTAAGTTACATTCATCAAATACATCGAAAATAACTTAAGTTCACTTTATTCATCGAAATTAAGTTATATTCATCCAGTACATCGAAAATAACTTAAATTCACTTTATTCATCGAAATTAAGTTATATTCATCCAGTACATCGAAAATAACTTAAATTCACTTTATTCATCGAAATTAAGTTATATTCATCGAGTACATCGAAAATAACTTAAATTCACTTTATTCATCGAAATTAAGTTACATTCATCAAATACATCGAAAATAACTTAAATTCACTTTATTCATCGAAACTAAGTTATATTCATCGAGTACATCGAAAATAACTTAAATTCACTTTATTCATCGAAATTAAGTTATATTCGTCAAATACATCGAAAATAACCTAAATTCACTTTATTCATCGAAATTAAGTTACATTCATCAAATACATCGAAAATAACTTAAATTCACTTTATTCATCGAAATTAAGTTACATTCATCAAATACATCGAAAATAACTTAAATTCACTTTATTCATCGAAATTAAGTTACATTCATCAAATACATCGAAAATAACCTAAATTCACTTTATTCATCGAAATTAAATTATATTCATCCAGTACATCGAAAATAACTTAAATTCACTTTATTCATCGAAATTATTCATCAAATACATCGAAAATAACCTAAATTCACTTTATTCATCGAAATTAAGTTACATTCATCAAATACATCGAAAATAACTTAAGTTCACTTTATTCATCGAAATTAAGTTATATTCATCCAGTACATCGAAAAAACTTAAATTCACTTTATTCATCGAAATTAAGTTATATTCATCAAATACATCGAAAATAACTTAAATTCACTTTATTCATCGAAATTAAGTTATATTCATCAAATACATCGAAAATAACTTAAATTCACTTTATTCATCGAAATTAAGTTACATTCATCAAATACATCGAAAATAACTTAAATTCACTTTATTCATCGAAACTAAGTTATATTCATCAAATACATCGAAAATAACTTAAGTTCACTTTATTCATCGAAATTAAGTTATATTCATCCAGTACATCGAAAATAACTTAAATTCACTTTATTCATCGAAATTAAGTTATATTCATCAAATACATCGAAAATAACCTAAATTCACTTTATTCATCGAAATTAAGTTACATTCATCAAATACATCGAAAATAACTTAAATTCACTTTATTCATCGAAATTAAGTTATATTCATCAAATACATCGAAAATAACTTAAATTCACTTTATTCATCGAAATTAAGTTACATTCATCAAATACATCGAAAATAACTTAAATTCGCTTTATTCATCGAAACTAAGTTATATTCATCAAATACATCGAAAATAACCTAAATTCACTTTATTCATCGAAATTAAGTTACATTCATCAAATACATCGAAAATAACCTAAATTCACTTTATTCATCGAAATTAAGTTACATTCATCAAATACATCGAAAATAACTTAAATTCACTTTATTCATCGAAATTAAGTTATATTCATCGAGTACATCGAAAATAACTTAAATTCACTTTATTCATCGAAATTAAGTTACATTCATCAAATACATCGAAAATAACTTAAATTCACTTTATTCATCGAAATTAAGTTACATTCATCAAATACATCGAAAATAACTTAAATTCACTTTATTCATCGAAATTAAGTTACATTCATCAAATACATCGAAAATAACTTAAATTCACTCTATTCATCGAAATTAAGTTACATTCATCAAATACATCGAAAATAACTTAAATTCACTTTATTCATCGAAATTAAGTTACATTCATCAAATACATCGAAAATAACTTAAGTTCACTTTATTCATCGAAATTAAGTTATATTCATCGAGTACATCGAAAATAACTTAAATTCACTTTATTCATCGAAATTAAGTTACATTCATCAAATACATCGAAAATAACTTAAATTCACTTTATTCATCGAAATTAAGTTACATTCATCAAATACATCGAAAATAACCTAAATTCACTTTATTCATCGAAATTAAGTTATATTCATCGAGTACATCGAAAATAACTTAAATTCGCTTTATTCATCGAAACTAAGTTATATTCATCGAGTACATCGAAAATAACCTAAATTCACTTTATTCATCGAAATTAAGTTATATTCATCCAGTACATCGAAAATAACTTAAATTCACTTTATTCATCGAAATTAAGTTATATTCATCAAATACATCGAAAATAACCTAAATTCACTTTATTCATCGAAATTAAGTTACATTCATCAAATACATCGAAAATAACTTAAGTTCACTTTATTCATCGAAATTAAGTTATATTCATCCAGTACATCGAAAATAACTTAAATTCACTTTATTCATCGAAATTAAGTTATATTCATCCAGTACATCGAAAATAACTTAAATTCACTTTATTCATCGAAATTAAGTTATATTCATCGAGTACATCGAAAATAACTTAAATTCACTTTATTCATCGAAATTAAGTTACATTCATCAAATACATCGAAAATAACTTAAATTCACTTTATTCATCGAAACTAAGTTATATTCATCGAGTACATCGAAAATAACTTAAATTCACTTTATTCATCGAAATTAAGTTATATTCGTCAAATACATCGAAAATAACCTAAATTCACTTTATTCATCGAAATTAAGTTACATTCATCAAATACATCGAAAATAACTTAAATTCACTTTATTCATCGAAATTAAGTTACATTCATCAAATACATCGAAAATAACTTAAATTCACTTTATTCATCGAAATTAAGTTACATTCATCAAATACATCGAAAATAACCTAAATTCACTTTATTCATCGAAATTAAATTATATTCATCCAGTACATCGAAAATAACTTAAATTCACTTTATTCATCGAAATTATTCATCAAATACATCGAAAATAACCTAAATTCACTTTATTCATCGAAATTAAGTTACATTCATGAAATACATCGAAAATAACTTAAGTTCACTTTATTCATCGAAATTAAGTTATATTCATCCAGTACATCGAAAAAACTTAAATTCACTTTATTCATCGAAATTAAGTTATATTCATCAAATACATCGAAAATAACTTAAATTCACTTTATTCATCGAAATTAAGTTATATTCATCAAATACATCGAAAATAACTTAAATTCACTTTATTCATCGAAATTATGTTACATTCATCAAATACATCGAAAATAACTTAAATTCACTTTATTCATCGAAACTAAGTTATATTCATCAAATACATCGAAAATAACTTAAGTTCACTTTATTCATCGAAATTAAGTTATATTCATCCAGTACATCGAAAATAACTTAAATTCACTTTATTCATCGAAATTAAGTTATATTCATCAAATACATCGAAAATAACCTAAATTCACTTTATTCATCGAAATTAAGTTACATTCATCAAATACATCGAAAATAACTTAAATTCACTTTATTCATCGAAATTAAGTTATATTCATCAAATACATCGAAAATAACTTAAATTCACTTTATTCATCGAAATTAAGTTACATTCATCAAATACATCGAAAATAACTTAAATTCGCTTTATTCATCGAAACTAAGTTATATTCATCAAATACATCGAAAATAACCTAAATTCACTTTATTCATCGAAATTAAGTTACATTCATCAAATACATCGAAAATAACCTAAATTCACTTTATTCATCGAAATTAAGTTACATTCATCAAATACATCGAAAATAACTTAAATTCACTTTATTCATCGAAATTAAGTTATATTCATCGAGTACATCGAAAATAACTTAAATTCACTTTATTCATCGAAATTAAGTTACATTCATCAAATACATCGAAAATAACTTAAATTCACTTTATTCATCGAAATTAAGTTACATTCATCAAATACATCGAAAATAACTTAAATTCACTTTATTCATCGAAATTAAGTTACATTCATCAAATACATCGAAAATAACTTAAATTCACTCTATTCATCGAAATTAAGTTACATTCATCAAATACATCGAAAATAACTTAAATTCACTTTATTCATCGAAATTAAGTTACATTCATCAAATACATCGAAAATAACCTAAATTCACTTTATTCATCGAAATTAAGTTACATTCATCAAATACATCGAAAATAACTTAAATTCGCTTTATTCATCGAAACTAAGTTATATTCATCGAGTACATCGAAAATAACTTAAATTCACTTTATTCATCGAAATTAAGTTACATTCATCAAATACATCGAAAATAACCTAAATTCACTTTATTCATCGAAATTAAGTTATATTCATCAAATACATCGAAAATAACTTAAATTCACTTTATTCATCGAAATTAAGTTATATTCATCAAATACATCGAAAATAACTTAAATTCACTTTATTCATCGAAATTAAGTTATATTCATCGAGTACATTGAAAATAACTTAAGTTCACTTTATTCATCGAAATTAAGTTATATTCATCAAATACATCGAAAATAACTTAAATTCACTTTATTCATCGAAATTAAGTTATATTCATCAAATACATCGAAAATAACTTAAGTTCACTTTATTCATCGAAATTAAGTTATATTCATCAAATACATCGAAAATAACTTAAATTCGCTTTATTCATCGAAACTAAGTTATATTCATCGAGTACATCGAAAATAACCTAAATTCACTTTATTCATCGAAATTAAGTTATATTCATCCAGTACATCGAAAATAACTTAAATTCACTTTATTCATCGAAATTAAGTTACATTCATCAAATACATCGAAAATAACCTAAATTCACTTTATTCATCGAAATTAAGTTACATTCATCAAATACATCGAAAATAACTTAAATTCACTTTATTCATCGAAATTAAGTTACATTCATCAAATACATCGAAAATAACTTAAATTCACTTTATTCATCGAAATTAAGTTACATTCATCAAATACATCGAAAATAACTTAAATTCACTTTATTCATCGAAATTAAGTTATATTCATCAAATACATCGAAAATAACTTAAATTCACTTTATTCATCGAAATTAAGTTACATTCATCAAATACATCGAAAATAACTTAAATTCACTTCATCATCGAAATTAAGTTACATTCATCAAATACATCGAAAATAACTTAAGTTCACTTTATTCATCGAAATTAAGTTATATTCATCAAATACATCGAAAATAACTTAAATTCACTCTATTCATCGAAATTAAGTTACATTCATCAAATACATCGAAAATAACCTAAATTCACTTTATTCATCGAAATTAAGTTACATTCATCAAATACATCGAAAATAACTTAAGTTCACTTTATTCATCGAAATTAAGTTACATTCATCAAATACATCGAAAATAACTTAAATTCACTTTATTCATCGAAATTAAGTTACATTCATCAAATACATCGAAAATAACCTAAATTCACTTTATTCATCGAAATTAAGTTACATTCATCAAATACATCGAAAATAACTTAAATTCACTTTATTCATCGAAATTAAGTTACATTCATCAAATACATCGAAAATAACCTAAATTCACTTTATTCATCGAAATTAAGTTACATTCATCAAATACATCGAAAATAACTTAAATTCACTCTATTCATCGAAATTAAGTTACATTCATCAAATACATCGAAAATAACTTAAATTCACTCTATTCATCGAAATTAAGTTACATTCATCAAATACATCGAAAATAACTTAAATTCACTCTATTCATCGAAATTAAGTTACATTCATCAAATACATCGAAAATAACCTAAATTCACTTTATTCATCGAAATTAAGTTACATTCATCAAATACATCGAAAATAACTTAAGTTCACTTTATTCATCGAAATTAAGTTACATTCATCAAATACATCGAAAATAACTTAAATTCACTTTATTCATCGAAATTAAGTTACATTCATCAAATACATCGAAAATAACCTAAATTCACTTTATTCATCGAAATTAAGTTACATTCATCAAATACATCGAAAATAACTTAAATTCACTTTATTCATCGAAATTAAGTTACATTCATCAAATACATCGAAAATAACCTAAATTCACTTTATTCATCGAAATTAAGTTATATTCATCAAATACATCGAAAATAACTTAAATTCACTTTATTCATCGAAATTAAGTTACATTCATCAAATACATCGAAAATAACTTAAATTCACTTTATTCATCGAAATTAAGTTACATTCATCAAATACATCGAAAATAACTTAAGTTCACTTTATTCATCGAAATTAAGTTACATTCATCAAATACATCGAAAATAACTTAAATTCACTCTATTCATCGAAATTAAGTTACATTCATCAAATACATCGAAAATAACTTAAATTCACTCTATTCATCGAAATTAAGTTACATTCATCAAATACATCGAAAATAACTTAAATTCACTCTATTCATCGAAATTAAGTTACATTCATCAAATACATCGAAAATAACCTAATTCACTTTATTCATCGAAATTAAGTTACATTCATCAAATACATCGAAAATAACTTAAGTTCACTTTATTCATCGAAATTAAGTTACATTCATCAAATACATCGAAAATAACTTAAATTCACTTTATTCATCGAAATTAAGTTACATCATCAAATACATCGAAAATAACTTAATTCACTCTATTCATCGAAATTAAGTTACATTCATCAAATACATCGAAAATAACCTAAATTCACTTTATTCATCGAAATTAAGTTATATTCATCAAATACATCGAAAATTACTTAAATTCACTTTATTCATCGAAATTAAGTATATTCATCAAATACATCGAAAATAACTTAAATTCACTTTATTCATCGAAATTAAGTTACATTCATCAAATACATCGAAAATAACTTAAATTCACTTTATTCATCGAAATTAAGTTACATTCATCAAATACATCGAAAATAACTTAAATTCACTTTATTCATCGAAATTAAGTTATATTCATCGAGTACATCGAAAATA
>CATLJY010000233.1:0-77665 GCA_949987705.1 Thereva unica | reverse complement strand
ACTGGTACATTGCTGGCAACGTCCTCTTCCATATTTCCTCCTTCAATGTCAAGGGGCGCACTACTTGCGTTTATATTAGTATACGTGGGCTTCACCAACGGCTTCACCAACGGCTTATTAGGCGAAATGCCGCCATTTTTTGCACTAGATTTAAGGTTTTTAAGGTTTTTAAATACCTTATTCCTTCTATTTGTGTTTGTCTCGATCTCGCCGCCACCGGGGGACAACCCTGCGGCGGCCGACTTGGGGCCCTTGTCGATTCCCAACTTGACCGGATTTCACAACTTTTTAACTTTTTAGGAGGCACTAGGGTCTAGGCCTCAACCACTATACACTTTATTAAGTTAATCAATACAAATTAATTAAAACTATTTCGAATTAACCACGCACTCAAATTTATCGCAGTTTAAAGAATTTATAAAATTTTCGACAAAATGGCCGCGGTCCACACAGAGCTCCAGTCCTCGAATCTAAAATCAAACTTTTATGCCTGGTCTTCCCTTTATATCAATTATTTTCCACATTACAGTACCAAAGAATTTAAATTCTTTTGGTTTTTGCATTGTTGACTTATGAGTAATTTTATTTATTCCCTTAATAGTGGAAATACATATACAGGTTTACTCAGCGCCTCGTGTGGTGGTTACTGATGCTGTATCAATCAAGCATCTAATTTTTTTATGACCGATTTTCAAAATTACTATGGGAATTCGGCCATCGGAGGCTTGTAAAAATTTACGTCTTCGTATTTAAATTACAGATTTCCATTGGTTCAGCCGTAGAATTATATCTTATTTGTGCAGAACTTTGGCCTGGTTGATACCACCGATTACGGAATTAACCAGAATTACTAAAGTTATGCCTATTATAAATAGGATTATGAGGTACAGATTTTTTCAAATTCCGTGACACAAAAAATTTAAGCAGTTCTGTGCACCTCGTTGCCTAATTTTATACAGGGTGTCCCACATAAACTTACAAAGCGGCCGGCTGTGGATAGGTCTTGGATAGACGAACAAAAAATCGTATGGGCGGGGGGGGGGGGAATCGTAACGGTTTAGCCGCTAGGGCGTTTTGAAGTTTTTTTGCTAAAGTTTTACATATCACCCTGTATTTTTGTAACCGTATAACCTATTTACAGGGTTATGGTACCAGTGCACGCAGAATTCCTCCACCCATCTACAACGGTAAAAACAATGGTCCTATCTTACCAACTTTTGGAGTTATGAATCGCCAAAGTCAAAATTTTGTTATTTTTTCACTAAAATTTCAACTAAAACCACATTTTTCTCCAAAAAATACGTGATAAACCAATATTTTTTTTAAAAAAATTAGAAAGTTTGGACAATTTCCTATGAATACGACAATTTCCATACGATTTTTTGTTCGTCTATCCAAGACCTATCCACAGCCGGCCGCCGTAAGTTTATGTGGGACACCCTGTATATATTGTTCTATCATTACCCCTATTTTTAGTTAAAACGGCAACAAACGCAGAAAAAAAAACAAAATAATTTGGGAAGGGATGCGCGCATGTCGAATGAATAAAATTAAGTTATCTTTATATGTATTGAGCAGAGCTTTTAAATACATGTAAGCCCCTGCTCAACCAAGCCAGTTTATTCATCATAATAAGCCAGTTTATTCATCATTTAATATAATTATTCGAAATATTTCTCATCTCTAAATTTAAAATAATTTAAAAAAGAAAATGCTGAAAAAAATTCTTTTGAATAAATGAGCATTTTCATTCATAAAACGACAGTTCTCCGCAGTCGCCAGCAACACAACCTCCCCTGGCAGAAGCGCGTTCGCGACAGGCAGGAAACGTCAACAATCTAGTAATCAAAGTGATAAAAACAAAAATTTCGTATTTCTTTAGTAGAAATGCTACAAATTATTTCTGTAGCAAACGTGTAAAATACAAAAACCTTAAAATAAAAAAATATAAAAAGGGACGTTTGTCATTCATAATTTGTATGTTTTTAAATAATAATTGAAGCCCCCGAAAAATGCACCTCCCTCTAGCAATACGCAGTCGTGCTTGATTAAATGGCAGCAAGCAAGACCCAAAGTCTAGTAATAACAAGTCTTTCATCTTCATACAAAATTTTCCCCCCATTAGTTGTGTGCGTGCATATATGAACATCACTGCTGACAAGACCCTCTCAACTACAGGCCATGCAGTTTTATCTGGCACTAATACAACCATAGCTGAGAATAGTCCCAAAATTTGACAGTTGCTGAGAATTTAATGGCGCAGAGTACGTTCGCGAGTGTTTTCGTTATAGTTTTGTGGTAAAAAGTGGTAAATTATTGAAATTTATCGCTTTAAACCATACAAGGATTATCAGTGATTATTTCTTTAGTGATTTAATAAAAAAAATATAAAAAAATAGTGATTTAGTGTATTTTTGGTGTCTTAATTGTTAAGGTGATCAATTTATTTTACATTCGCGGTGTTTTTTTTTCGTGTATATTAAGGGAAAATATGCTGAATATTTAATTAAAAGTGATTTTAAAGTCATTAATTAATTTATTTTGCAATTATTACTAAACATATAAGTACAGAAAAGTGCGAATGGAAAAGTGAATAAGAGAAGTGTTTTTCGGCACCTATATTTTTAATAATAATATCATAATATATGTATTAATCACTTTAAAATCACTTTTAATTCCATAACTACACAAAACATTAAATATTCAACATTTTTTTCGTAAATAAACATGAAAAAACACCGTGAATGTGAAAAAAAAGTTGCTCGCCTTAACAATTTGAACACTTAAACACACTTAATCACCAAATTTGTTTTATTTTTTTTTAATGAAATCACTAAAAAACTATTCACTGATAAATCCAAGTGCAGTTAAAACTGTTAAAATACAATATTTTATCACTTTTTACTGCAAAAATAAACACAAAACTTCTGCGCGTACGGCTCCCGCGCCTGTTACTCCGGTGTGCGGTGACTTTTGGGACTATTACCACCACCACGAAAAATTCATCTACGAGGCCTGTAGTTGAGAGAGTCTTGCTGCTGAGCAAAACTCAACGCGTACTTTGTGAACTCGGCGAGACAAAGCCAGATTCTCTCTTTATGGTAAAGTATACAGAACAGACAAGGAAAGAAAATTGAATCAGCTGTTTTCTTTCATATATCAAAACAAACGAGCAAATATGTACCAATACACCCATATAAACTCATAAAAGTTTCCGCTGTTTAGTTGTGTGCAAACGCGTATGAAAATGTTGCATTCTCTCTCTGATAGCCTGACATCGTCATTTGAAGAACTTTTGCATATAGCTGTTAGCCTTCCACTCATTAACTATATGAAGATGAAAGACTTGTTAATTTCTAGACTTTGGCAAGACCCTCTCAACTACACGCCATGAAGTTCTCTCTTGAACTAATACAACCACAACTGAAGTCGGTCCACAAAATCTGACATTTGGTTAGAATTTATATGGCGCGGAATAGACTCGGGATTGTTTTCATTATATTTTTGTGGTAAAAAGTGGAAAATCATTGTAAGTTATTACTTTAAACTATACATGGATTATAAGTGATTAGTTCTTTAGTGATTTAATAAAAAAAAATAAATAAAAAAAATAAGTGATTTAGTGAGTTTTAAGTGTGTTAATTGTTGAGGTGTTCAATTTATTTTACATTCGCGGTGTTTTTTTCGTGTTTATTAAGGAGAAATATGCTGATTATTTAAAAAAAAGTGATTTTAAAGTAATTAAATAATTTATCATGGAATTATTATTAAACATATAAGTGCAGAAAAGTGTGAAAGGAAAATTGAATAAGAAAAGTGTTTTTCTACACCTATATTTTTTAATTACATAATATATGTATTAATCACTTTAAAAGCACTTGTAATCCCATAACTAAACAAAACATTAAATTTTCAACATTTTTTTCGTAAATAAACATAAAAAAACACCGTGAATGTAAAAAAAAGTTGATCGCCTTAACAATTAAAACACACTTAAGGGGTTGCTCTGATTTTTGAGGCAAAAAATTGACTATTTTTGGATTTTTTTTTACAGAAAACCCTTATTATTTTTATATACAAAATTTTTTCATAGTATTAGATAACTTTTAGAGATCACAAAAAAAATTTTTTTTTTTTTTTTGCCGTCATAAATAAATATGTAGCACGCGCTGAAGTTGACACTTCAAAAATAACATGGAAAACGGTTCCATCGATAGCTCCGTCCCCATTGGTCAGAACCAGAAAAGTGAAAAACGGTTTTGTTAAAAATTATGTCCTTTAGTTCGCTTATGTCAACATTAGCAAAAATTGCATCAAAAAAAAAAATTTAAGGACATTTTAGTGAAAAAACGTAAAAATGCAACTTTTCTGGCCCAAAATGGGAGGATAAAATACTAATAGTAAGATTTTGAAAAAAAATTTTACACAGGCGAACTCGACAACATCATTTTCGATAAATTGACATAAGTGGTAAGTCAATATATTAAATAGTTTCTTTTGAATCGCTGGAACCGTTTTGAAAAATGGCATTTTGAGAAAAACGCGTTTAAAGTTTTTTTACGTTTCACTGTAGCCGAACTAACCGAAATAATGTAAGTAAATTCAAACGTATGTTTGCGTTACTATATACATATAGTGGCTGATGTTGTTATTTGCACGAATGCGTATGTATATTTTACATTCGTGTAAATAACAATAACATTAGGTACTATGTATATAAACTATAACAGTAGCACTACCACGCGCTGAACGTCCGACAGAAAATCAGTTTTTTTGCACTTACAATACTGCATATAACTTTTTAACGAAAAAAAATTTCGTACTAATATTTTAGGAACGTATTCTACACATATTAATAAATCTAAAAAGGCAAAAAAAAATTTCGTTTTTTTTTTAAACCAAAAATCAGAGCAACCCCTTAACAAACAATTTTTTTTATTTTTGTTAATGAAATCACTAAAAAACTATTCACTGGTAAATCCAAGTGCAGTTAAAAGTGTTAAAATACAATATTTTATCACTTTTTACTACAAAAATATAACAAAAATTTTCCCATACTCTGCCATGTTATTCCGAAGACTTTTTGGACCGAGACCAACACCACGAGAAATTCTCCTTCATGGCCTGTAGTTGAGAGGGTCTTGCAGCAAGTGATTTGTTGGGAGGAGCTAAATAAAGCTGGGTCCGAGCCATGGTACAATAATATAAGGTAGGCTCATAAGGAAAAGGTCTGTTTCCATTTTGAAAAGCTTAAGCGCAATTTGTTAGAGAAAAGATCTGAGTGGCGTCAGGGGAAAGCTTTTTTCCCCTATGACTAGTGACTTCTGAGTGACGCCAAGAAGCCAGAGCTTTTCTTTATGAGCCTACCTTGTGTTATTGTACCATGGGACCGAGCTTTTAAACGTTTTTAAGAGCTTTGCTGGGGTAGATGCGCGGAATGTCACGACGTTAAAAAAATCTATACTGGTTTTGTGTGTTTCTGTTTGAAACGTTACTGATATTCGGGGGCCTTTGTCAACGATATTACTAGAATTATGGACACTTTTTTGTTAATTTTTACGTATGAGGAATTTTCAGGTTTATTACCATTAATTCTACGGGAGATAAATTTATACTTCGCAAATCTACTGCGTCTTCACTATCTAATAACTTCAAGTTATCAAATTTATTATACACTTCAATAATAGTACCATTTTCAGGAATATTTCCTCTTAAAAAATTATGTACCTTACTGCTAATTATATAAATTGTATATTTATCGTTGTTGCTAAGGTGATAGGTAGATGGTTTAGACTCATAAAATTCGTACAACTCGTTAAGTTTATAGTTGATATCATTAACGTTTTCAAAGAGTTCTCTTAATGTGCTTACCTTTAACGATCGGCAGATATTTAGTAGTTCTGAATTGTTCTATCTGGGCCGGAAATGTTGATTAAGCTCTTGCTCGGCAATTGTTTGCAGCAAAACCCCCTAAACGCTGGATACAACTCTTCGCTTCGCCTTGAATCTTGTCGTTGATTACAATGCCCATTTCATATCTACAGTACACAGCCAGAAGTGCTTAAGTGCAAAATATGTGTTTCAAAAAAATCGCCCTCAAACTTTTTTAAAGATACAGAATTGTGTACAAAACCTCCACTTTTTTAAAGATACAGAATTGTGTACAAAACCTTGCCGGTCCAATAGCTCAGCAACCACAGCTCAGTTTAAGACAGGAATTATGGCAATGATTAAGAATAAAATACTGAATACAAAAATGCAATAAACTCAAAATCGTCAAATTTGCACTTAGCACTTCTGGCTTTTTACTGTAGATATTACCTTATCCCTAGAGTATTTTGGCACAACTGGAAAGTGCTTTCGACGGTGGAGATGAATTCCTGAATGGTATACTCGTCCTTTCCATTACATTAAAACCTGATTAATTACATTTGATCAACCATTATACATAAAGGCTCGCGATATTGTTGCAGCATTGAATTTTTATGGTGTTCAAATTGTCGTGCGTCTTGGATGTTTTCACTTTTTTTTTATGTGACACACTAGAGACTTAGGGAAGGCCCCTTTGTACTGTCGACCATGTATTTTTTTATTTTTTTATTTTCTTTTATTTTTGAAATGTCGAACAGCAGCTCTAGTCGGAAGATAGAGAGAGAAGTGAAGGAAAGAACTGTCACAACCTATCTGCGGTATTTTTATTTCACCTACTCCCAACCATTTCGCGACTCTGACATCGGGGCATCGAGAACAACTCGCTGGAGTGTTATTGTTACATACAGAATTTCTAAGGGTCTCGGTGAAAAACGAAATCCTTAGGCAAATTCTCATATCCCCTCATACAGGGAGCCTTTTACATCAAGTTCACAATGAATTTGATGCAATATGAGTTCCCTGTGAACAACAAATCCTAAACGGAAAATAAATATCTAATTTCCATTTTCAAATGTACAAAATTCCTTAACGGACAAATCTTCAACGTACAAAAATCCACTTCAACAAATGTAACATTTCCAGACGTAACCTGATCCGCGCGCATTTTGTGAGATTTGCAAGGTGCGCAATTACCTTTGCACCCTTCCCAAGCTTTTCTGGCAAACAGTGATCTTGACTTTGACTTTCTTGAAAGTAATTTGACCCACCCAACAATAATTAAGCGCAACTTGCAATGCGCCGCGTGAGAAGCGCGCGATAAGCAAGTTGCGCAGGTGGGAACAAGTTCAAGGGCGCGTTTTTCCCAGCCGGTGGACAATTTTCCATGCCACCACCGGCGGGTGCAATTTTAAAGTAATTGAGTGTTGTTCTATCCACAAGCGGCGGCGGGCGCGTCGATAATTAAAAAAAGAGTGTTGTTCTAACCTTTAGCGGCGGCGGGCGCGTCTCCGACTTTTAATAAAAAAGTTTAAAGTTAACCGAGTGAAAAGTTAACCATTTTTCGAAGAGTTTTTTGTTGAACCATGATCGCGAGCGGGCGGTAGTAAAAGTGTTGTTGTCCTAACCGCGGACCATGACGAGTGAGTTCACCGAATTTTGCAAAGAGAAATTTAATTAGAAAGCAAAAGTTTAACTAAGAAAAAATTTATTAGAAATTTAAAGAGAAAACAAAAGCTTAAATAAGAAAAAGTTTATTAGAAATTTAAATAAAAAACAAAAGTTTAAATAAGAAGAAGTTTATTAGAAATTTAAATAAGAAAACAAAAGTTTAAATAAGGAAAAGTGTATAAGAAATTTAATTAGAAAACAAAAGTTTAAATGGGTGTTTCTCTGTAAACTGGTAAATTTTTGCAAGAAATCTGTCCCAGTAACTTTTTTAAGTGAATATGAAAAAAAAATATACAATTAAATAGATATCTATCTGGTGGATAATAAACAGTAAGGGACCCAAATATATTTGTTTTATTTTAGGACTTATTGAGTAAATTTAAAAAATTCATATGTCAGAGGACTGTTGCATATGTCAGCGGACTGTATATATAAGTGAAATGAGCATTTATTAGTAGTATATATACTTTAAAAACATTCCTCATGACGCATATATATAAAAATAAAACAGTCTTCTTTGGTAGTTCCAAGTTCTCGTTGTGGTTCCAAGTAAACTTGTGAACTTTTATTTCTTCCTTAGGCACTTTCTTCTTTCTCGCGCCATAATTAAAAGATGATTATAGACCTAAAACAAAGGCAAAAGTACAATAATAGTCCCCTAATAAATGAAACAGTCTCCTGTTTCTGTATGTAGCGGGGGACTGTTGACCGGGGACTGTTGGCAGGGGACTGTTTAATTTGTGTAATTGTTACGGTACCATAAAATTCCTTCATTATGACTTTATTTTGTTTTATAGAAACAATATAAGCCATCTTATTTAAAGCGATGCACAATAGAGAAAACTGGAACACTTTAAAAAAAGAAAAATAACACTTACTAGGGGACTGTCGAATGTTGCGTACCGATGCGCGCATGTGCCCCTCTAACTCTTGTAACACTAAACAAAATGAGGTATAGCTACTTTTGGGGGTAACAAAGTTAACTTCATGTCGTTCACGTTTCGTTACGCCCATTAACAAGTCTGTCTTTACTGTAGATGGCCTGATGCGTCACTCGAAACCTTGGGTAGGGGACTGTTCATGAAATTCGGGGACCAACTTTAGGTTAAATTAAACTAATCATAAAATAGTTTAAATAAATTGATATTAGAGTCTAATAGCATATCATTTCATATTGATTAAATTGTGTTATATATGTTAATTGTTTTTAAAATATTAGTTCAATTAATGAACTCAATAGAAAATATTTTGGTTTGGTGACCGGCCAGGGGACTGTTTTTAGACCTAAAAAATACGTTATTTAAACCATATAGGTTTTTAAGTGAGATATTTTCTATATTGTATACTATAGTTTAGATAGTTATAAATTGAAATTTGCAGAAATATAAATATTTGTCGCCATAGTTTACGTAATATTTGCCAAGGACAGCGATTTTACCACTTTAGTGAGAAACACCCAAATAAGTAAAAGTGCATTAGAAATTTAAAGAGAAAACAAAAGTTTAAATAAGAAAAAGTTTATTAGAAATTTAAAGAGAAAACAAAAGTTTAAATAAGAAAAAGTTTATTAGAAATTTAAATAAAAAACAAAAGTTTAAATAAGAAAAAGTTTATTAGAAATTTAAAGAAAAAACAAAAGTTTAAATAAGGAAAAGTTTATTAAAAATTTAAATAAAAAAACAAAAGTTTAAATAAGAAGAAGTTTATTAGAAATTTAAATAAGAAAACAAAGTTTAAATAAGTAAAAGTGTATTAATGTATTAAATTTAAATAGGAAACAAAAGTTTAGGTAAGAAAAAGTTTGCTAGAAATTCAAATAAAAACCAAAAGTTTAAATAAGAAGAAGTTTATTAGAAATTTAAATAAAAAACAAAAGTTTAAATAAGAAGAAGTTTATTAGAAATTTAAATAAAAAACAAAAGTTTAAATAAGAAGAAGTTTATTAGAAATTTAAATAAAAAACAAAAGTTTAAATAAGAATTTTAATAGAAATTTAAGTAAAAAACAAAAGTTTAAATAAGAAAAAAGGTTTCTTAGAAATTTAAATAGAAAACAAAAGTTTAAATAAGGAAAAGTGTATTGGAAAATTAAATAAGAAAACAAAGGTTTAAATAAGGAAAATTTTATTAGAAATTTAAATCGAAAACAAAAATTTAACTAAGAAAAAGTTTATTTATAAACAAAATAAAAAATAAATCCCTATTAGTGATGTGTTTGGTTTTTTGTACGGGTCCAAGGGAAAAGTAGCCGCCATCAGTGGAAAATCGAGTGGAAAGGTGAGGACGTGAGACAGTGCGGAATTAATTCAAATATAATATAAAAAATTTATATAATACATTAACCAAAAAAGAAGGAAACTATTTTTATTTGTAATAACAAAAAGGATATATAACAATTGGCGCAGCCGGTAGGATCTGGGTGCGCAAATAGTAGAAACGTTAATACTGCTGGTCTAGGCTCCTTGACCTCCAACCCAAGGCTGAGCCTGACTTGGGGGCAGTGTTAGCGTCTGCCACTGCAGCGCATAAAATATCCCAGATCCTCCACGAATCCTCGCTCGGGGGTGTACAACCACGGTGCCTCTGCTCCAGGCGAGCACGCGCTCACCCCCCATTGTATAGCATCGCGGGACTTTTAGTGGGCTTCATCCCTGCCCAGGAGACGCCCTATGTCCGAGGGCCAACAAGGGGACAACAACAAACACGAGACTCCCCCACCGAGGGACCACCAAACACCAGCCAGGGACTTAACCACACCAGGCCCCTCTACTTCATCAGGAGCCACCGACACCCCAGCGTCCTGCCAGGTGACCCAACGAGGGATCACCTCGACACCAATATCAACACAGCAATCAACAACCACCCCATCAGAAACACCCCAAACATCCCCCAGACGTCTCCGAAGTGGAACCATCTTAGGAGAAGGAGAGAAACAAGTAGGTTTAACTTCAAGATTAGAATACATACTTAAGCGGGCGCAGGAGACAGGAAAATTTAATATAGTACATTTTGAGGCCGTGGATAAACAAATCCAAAGGGCCAGCCTAGAAAGAAAGGCTAAAGTAGAAGCATTCAAAGAGGAGGCCCTAAAATTTAAACAGGACCTCCTCAATTTCAAAAATAGTCTCCCACGCCCCCTTGAGGTAGTAGATAAGGTTAGCATAGAAGATAGGGACCATTGTGAAAGTAAAGATAACATAGAACCGCCTGAGCCCGATTACGCGCCCATAGATCTGCTCGCGGATTGGGTCGATCTCTCAACCCGATCCTTGTCCCTCCTAGAGGAAGAGGAGGCGACATTTCAAGACAGTCGTCTTGTCAAATCTTTACTACAAAAAGAATCCCCTACAGCCATGGCCGACGAATATATTAAAGTCGCCAAATTAACGGCCCAATTAGTCCCTCTATTCTCTGGCGGCCAAAACCCGACGATGGCAACTGAACTACAAATGTTCCTAGGCTGTTGCCGTCGGGTACTACAGTGCCTGACAGAACAAGAAAAGGCCGCCTTTATTCAAATTTATCCAACTAGGCTTCGGGGAGAGGCCTATCAATTAATTGCCTCCTCCCAACCTGCCACTTTTGAGGAGGCAGAAAACCTCCTAAACAGGACTTATCTTCCCAGGGAAACATATCAAGAACTGGTTAATAAATTAATTCAATTACGCCAGTTCCCCTTAGAGCCGCTCACGGCCTATACCACTAGGATCAAACAACAATTGTCTTTATGCGAAGAGGCGGCCACCACTAAATATGGTGCGATGGCAGCACCGGCCGTAAAGGCCCAACTGCAAGATTTCGCTAAAAATGCCCTGCGGAGTGGGGTTACAAACCCCCACCTCTGCCAGTACCTACTAACTCTGGGAGAGGATACACTTGACAGCCTAACCCAAAAGGCACTAGATATGGAGAAGCTGCAACAAAATTCTGTGTATGCCTCCTACCAAATGACAGTACCTCAACCGGCATACAACCCTTATGGACAAACAGTCCCTATCCCTAAGTCGGAAAACATTTACCAAATGACCCTAACAAATACGCCGAACCAACACACTCAGTACACCGCCCCGCCCGCACCGACCATGCCGCAAACAACACTTCAAAGCCCGATAAGCCCACAGGTAATGTACACAACATACGCCCCACCCACAAACCAAACAAACACAATACAAACAATACCGCCGGCGCCACTACAAAGCGCCAACCAAGTAACAACTTTAAGCCCCGTTCCAAAAAATGAAAATAAACCCTTAAACATCACCTGTAGCTACTGCAGAAACAGAGGGCATACTTATGCAGACTGTTTAAAACGTAAGAACACGCCCTTCTGCATAATCTGCCGGTCCAACTCGCACGACGCGAGGGACTGCCCCCGACCAATAGAACCCACAAGGTCCTCATATAATAACAATCGTTACCAGAACCAGGGGCCGTCATTTAATAATAATAATAATAATCGCTACCAAAACCAGGGGCCTTCATATAATAATAATAATAATAATCGTTACCCCAACCAGCGGTCTCAGTACCAAGGTAACAACCGTTACCCAGACCCGCGGTCACAACCTATGGGTAATTATCGCTATTCCGACCAACAACCCCCTAACCAGAACAATAATAGACAACCAAACAACCGACCCATGAATAATGGATCCAACCAACCTAATGGCCGTCAACAAACAGCCAATAACACAAGGTCAGTGTTCAATATTAGATGTAGATGTGATTTCTGCCACAGACGTGGCCACACGGTGGATGACTGTCATCAAAGACAGCGCTGGGAATCACAACAAGCGGGAAACTCCCCGCAGTCGGACCAAGAAACCCCGGCCCGACAATAAGTCCTCAAAATATTACCAAAGGGGGGCCTCATGCACCCGAACCAAGTGTTCCACTCGTCACTCTTCCTCTAGATATAAGCCTTAACGGCAAAGCCGACCTGGCAGTGGACACCGGCGCTGAGGTCAGTATACTAAAACATAAAAAACTAAAGGATCCCAACTTACCAGATCCCACTAAAAAATGCACATTACAAACGCCATACGGCCAAGGTCAAACATTAGGGAGCTGTCAGGGGAACATCATTCTAAACACCCCCCTCCCATGCACCTTCCAAATTGTGAAAAACACACAAGAAATCCCTAACGATGGTCTGTTAGGAAACGACTTTCTTTCCAAAAACTGTAACGTCGAAGGTCCAAACCAAACACTGCGATTTCCTCGCACGGAAATCAACCCAGTAGAGATTGCAATTCCATTACGCAAAGAGTCCGCCAAGTCAAACACTAGAGAGCAGCAGGAGCAAACCCAAACTAGGGAATCTCAACTCGTAGTAGCCGAGATAAACCCCGGTGGTGTCTCCCAGGTAGCCTCAGAGAGGAATACCAGCTGCCTATCTCTAGATGGTTCAAGGTTGGAAAACAACTCCAACGACTATGAGGCCAATTCAGGCAAATATAACGTGGCATTGGAGAAATCCATTCGCCTACCAAGCCGGTCTCAAATGGTGGTCCCCATTCCCCTAAGGTTAGAGGAGGAAATGCTCTGTGAATCTTACGAGCCGAGCGAAGGAGTATTCCTCGCCAATTCCCTCTTGCCAACTGGAACAAAAACAGTGTATGTTGGTCTCATCAACGTTAACACCCAACCAGTCGTCCTGACGAGCCTATCCCTTACGCTCGTCCCAATCAAAGACTACACGACTATTCACTTAGCCTCTAACAACAACCCTAAGTCTCCAACGAATGCTAATGACGTATGTGAGTATCTTACAGGCTCTGAACCAGACGGTCTCAGGAACGCCAGTACCCCATCGTCATCTAACGCAAGACTCCAAAGTATACCCAATAATGGTGCAATCCCGCAAGGTATACCTCAGGGAAAAAGGGCAAAAGTGAAGTTGGGAACGAATGAAAAGGAAATCGATTCCATCCGTCATCTACGATACATATTCCCGGACCATGAGGATCCGGACCTTGAGCGTAAAACGCGCTTCAAACAGCTAGACGAGGAACTCAGCCTCGACCACCCTCTAACGGCCGACGAGAAGCGGTCCATACGGGATCTTTGTTACGAATATGCCGACATATTCCATTTAAAAGGGGACAAGCTAACCTACACGGAAGCTCTACGACATGAGATCCCCATGGTCTACGACCAATTTATTAACCAAAAAATGTATAGATTGCCCGAAACGCAAAGGCAAGTCATAAATGACCAATTGAAAGAGATGTTGGACAACGATATTGTTCAACCCAGCAAAAGTCCTTGGAACTCACCCCTCCTAGTGGTACCGAAAAAACCGGGCCCCGACGGTGAGAAAAAATGGCGCGTAGTTGTGGATTTCCGCAAAATTAATGAAAAGACAATAGGTGATGCGTATCCCTTACCAAGAATCGAGGACATCCTAGACCAGCTCGGTCACTCGAGATACTTCTCTACCCTCGACTTGGCCAGTGGTTACCACCAGGTACTAGTGGAACCACAGGATCGCCCCAAGACGGCCTTTAGCACGAACTATGGCCATTATGAGTTCAAACGTATGCCGTTCGGGTTAAAAGGCGCCCCGGCTACGTTTCAGCGACTAATGAATTATGTCCTTACTGGTCTACAAGGCCTCGAATGCTTCGTCTACCTAGATGACATAGTCATCTATGGTAAGAACCTTGAGGACCATAATTCCAAGCTACGACGCATATTCGACCGGTTGAGGGAAAACAACCTCAAATTGCAACCGGAGAAATGCCAATTTTTGAAAAAGGAAGTAGTCTACCTGGGTCATGTATGTTCTGAAAAGGGAGCCCTACCAGACCCCAGAAAAACGGAGTGTGTCCAAAACTTCCCGGCGCCCCGTACCGTCAGGCAAGTCCAGTCCTTCTTGGGCCTTGCCAACTACTATAGAAAATTCATCCCAGAATTTTCTAAGATCGTACGCCCCCTAACCAATTTGCTAAGAAAGGGCGTGAAATTTTCATGGACGCCAAAATGCGAGGAAGCATTTCAAACGGTGAAGCGTTCTTTAGTCTCCCCACCACTGCTGATATACCCTGATTTCGAAAAACCGTTCAATCTAACAACGGACGCCAGCAGTGAGGCACTCGGAGCAGTGCTCTCTCAAGGAATCGTAGGTCAAGACCAGCCCATAGCTTATGCAAGTCGCACTCTAAACAAGGCGGAGCGTAATTATTCCACCGTCGAAAAAGAGTTGCTAGCCATAGTATGGGCTGTTAAAAACTTCAGGTGTTACTTAATGGGTCGAAAGTTTACGGTCTATACCGACCATAAACCCCTCAAGGGAGTCTTCAACGTCAAGGACCCCACGACTCGACTCGTTAGGTTTCACCATAAACTGTCCGAATACGATTACCAAATTGAGTATAAACCGGGTAAATACAATACGAATGCTGATGCTCTCAGCCGGATTCCCCAAAGAGCAGAAGAGCCCAATACCTTCACGGTGGAAGCTCTAATTCACCAACCCGGTGAACCCCTAACTATATCACCCGAGAGAAACGGGAATACATTGCCTCCTAGTGAACGACCGAAACAATGCAACGCGGTCACTAGGACTCAGGCACAAAAAATGCAGGATGAGGAAAAAGACGAACTCGTTCCAACTGCAGAAGCCCCCAATATCGACGAAGGGCCTAAAGAAACAGACCTTGAAACGGAAATCCCACAACCCGTCGAAGCCTCCAAAGATAGCTCCAGCGAGCTACGAAGGAAAGTTGAAGTGATTACAAGTCCCGAAGAAATCACTACAATACTGAAAGACTACCACGACTCCCCTTTCGGCGGACACCAGGGAGTCGTTAAGACATATAATCGCGTACGTCGTAAATATTGGTGGAGACACATGTTCCGCGATATCACTCGCTACATAAGAAGGTGCAAGAAATGTCAAACCATGAAGGCCTCTAGACAATTCCGAATGCCCATGGTTATTACAGACATAGCAGAAAAGCCCTTCGAAAAAGTCTATTTAGACGTAGTAGGTCCCCTGGAAGAAACCCATTCCGGAAATAAATACATCCTAACCTTCCAGGATAACCTGACAAAATTCGTCGACTGGTATGCCATTCCCAATGGGGAAGCCCAAACGATAGCACAAATTTTCTTCGACGAAATCGTCACGCGCTATCGCATACCCAAACAAATAGTCACCGACCAGGGATCAAATTTCCTGAGTGACCTCTTCAAGGGCGTGTGTAGGCTCTTAAAAGTTAAAAAACTTCAGACCTCAGCCTACCACCCACAATCCAATGGCGCGCTAGAACGAGCTCATAGACCTCTGATCGAGTACCTACGTACCATAGTAGATGAGAGCCCAAACAATTGGGACCAGTTTCTGCGCACGGCAGCGTTCGTGTACAATAATAGCGTACACGAGGGGACCAAACTTACCCCCATGGACTGCCTATATGGTTTCATTGCCGACGTCCCGTCCAACCTTAAACGCAACCCGGAGCCACTTTACAACCACGAGAGTTATTACCATCAACTCCGATATAAGTTGCAAAAGTCCTATGCCCTAGCCCGCAAGAACCTACTTGCCAGCAAGAACCGCTCCAAAGCATATTATGATGGAAACGTACGCCCGCTCACACTTCACGTAGGGGATAAAGTCCTCCTACGTAATGAAGCCCGGAAGCATAAATTATCCCAAATCTGGGTCGGGCCCTATACAGTAGTTTCAGTTCCAAGCGCTGTAAACACCACCATCAAAATAAATAGGAGATTGGTCACCGTTCATAATAACCGCTTGAAACCGTTTTATGAAAATAAAACCCAACTTTAAGCCCAAACTAATCTCCTATTTATAATCTAATTGCAGCGCAAAATGTGGACGCTACCATTACTACTAATCCTGCAAATGACCGCAAGCGAGGCCGAGCCCTTGCCATACACCATCACCCCAATAAAAACGAACGGGGTACTCTATGAACTTCTAGGAGACTTATGGCTTTACCATCATGAGTGGAACTTACTAACTGAACTGGATCTCCACGAACTAAGCGTACACACGACATTAGCCGAACAAGCCGAGGAAGCGGTACGCCTGCTATGCGCTGGTGACGGCTCTGCAACATGCCGAGCCCAGCAGATAGTTATACATTCAACAATAAGTCACATAAAGCAGCGCACCCAAACTATTAGGGAACTGGTTCCCCCCAAGCGATCTAAACGATCCCTATTTGACGGCATCGGACATGCCCTACACCTACTATTTGGGACCATGGACGCCAATAACGAAGAAGAAGTCTACAGCCGGTTAGGAGAGCTGGAAACTAACCAAAAAGCCCTGAATGAACTGGAAAAGCTGCAGATTACGGTTGTCAACAACACCCTAAGGGAAATCCAAAAACCCCTAGCCGTCATGCTAGAGCAACAAAGAAATATTACAAGTCAGGTAAAAAATCTGGACAATGCAATAGAAGGGGTGGTAAAATCCCAAATAAGACAGGGAATAATCTCAAACATCCTATTCTTGGTGCTGGAAATCGAGTCCCGTCAAAGAACCATTCTAGATATAATGATAGCTAGTAAGAATAATAAAATACACCCCCTATTAATATCCGAGTCGTCTCTGGCGAAGGTATACCGTAAGACTCACCCTGAGTGCAAAGACTGTTTGCCCCTCTTGCAACAAACAACCCGACTGCAGTCTCACCTAATTACAGATAAACTAGTAATAAAAATAACCCTCCCCGTCTTAGATATTCCTAAAATGCAATATCACCAAATCAGGTGCTTCCCCGTCCTTACCAAATCAGGACACTCTGTAGTACCAGACATCCCATACTCATATTTGGCATCAGACTTTAAGTCTCAGCATTTTGCACTTTTCGTCCAGTCGGACACAAAATATTTTTACAAAGTAACGGGAAATCTGGAAAGCAATACATATGTGGGGCCATTACGGGTCCCATTTACACAATACCCCGCAACCCAAGAGTGTGCCATAAGGCTCCTCCATAACCCCCTAGAGGAGGGAATAAACTGTCCAACGAAGTTACAGGAACCACCACATAACGTGCTGATAAAATTAACCCCTCCCAACACCTGGCTATATTCGCTCATCTCTCCAACCAAATTCAAAATCACCTGCAATAAAATGGTCCACGAAGTCCTTGCAACCCAACAAGGAATGCTCCAATTAAACGCACCTTGCCAAGTAAAGACGGGGGACAGAACGATATTATACAACGGCTTAGCAACCCAAACCAGTCGAGTGGTGCACGCACCCTACTTTCCGGTAATGAAAGAAACTAACTTTAGCACCTACAACCTAGGAGCACCATCGATAACCTCCAATCATACCATAAGACTACTTACAGGTGACGATACGAACAAGATTATCCAGGAAGGCACCAAGCCCCTGCAGGATATCTACTCGCAGTTGAATCACCTAACATGGGAGCGTACTCACACCCATTCAACAGCCGCCATCTCACTCAGCGGCATCTTAATAATGGGTCTCCTAGGGTATACATGTTACAAATGCATACCGTTACTAGCGGCCATGGCCCGTTCCGCATGTGCCAGAAGGTCCGGAAATGCAAGTCCTCCGGATGAGGCTACCACCTCCGAGGACCAAATGACTCCAGTAGGGGTCCCAATGCAATCGGAATCAACACATACCGCAGCCACGGCAGAACCCTCAGAACCCAGGCCGCTCAGGCGCACACATTCCTTACCCAGGGTCACCAGCATCCAATTAGTACAACCAGGGCCTGGGACCCCAATAACCATAGGGTAAATCGGGCCGCCATACCGCCATACACCACGCCGCCTAATAATGCGTATCTACGCCTCACTCTATCAACCCACCTTCATACAAAAGGGTTGAAGAGATCGCCAGAAAGATCTCACCTGCGCTACGTCAATCCCATAAACTCCCCCTAGTTCGCGAGACGAACCCAAAACATTCACCACAAACTATCCAAACAGAGAATCGCTCTACTTACTACGTTTCGTAGCGATTCTCTTATTCCAGGGGGGAAGGAATGTTACATACAGAATTTCTAAGGGTCTCGGTGAAAAACGAAATCCTTAGGCAAATTCTCATATCCCCTCATACAGGGAGCCTTTTACATCAAGTTCACAATGAATTTGATGCAATATGAGTTCCCTGTGAACAACAAATCCTAAACGGAAAATAAATATCTAATTTCCATTTTCAAATGTACAAAATTCCTTAACGGACAAATCTTCAACGTACAAAAATCCACTTCAACAAATGTAACATTTCCAGACGTAACCTGATCCGCGCGCATTTTGTGAGATTTGCAAGGTGCGCAATTACCTTTGCACCCTTCCCAAGCTTTTCTGGCAAACAGTGATCTTGACTTTGACTTTCTTGAAAGTAATTTGACCCACCCAACAATAATTAAGCGCAACTTGCAATGCGCCGCGTGAGAAGCGCGCGATAAGCAAGTTGCGCAGGTGGGAACAAGTTCAAGGGCGCGTTTTTCCCAGCCGGTGGACAATTTTCCATGCCACCACCGGCGGGTGCAATTTTAAAGTAATTGAGTGTTGTTCTATCCACAAGCGGCGGCGGGCGCGTCGATAATTAAAAAAAGAGTGTTGTTCTAACCTTTAGCGGCGGCGGGCGCGTCTCCGACTTTTAATAAAAAAGTTTAAAGTTAACCGAGTGAAAAGTTAACCATTTTTCGAAGAGTTTTTTGTTGAACCATGATCGCGAGCGGGCGGTAGTAAAAGTGTTGTTGTCCTAACCGCGGACCATGACGAGTGAGTTCACCGAATTTTGCAAAGAGAAATTTAATTAGAAAGCAAAAGTTTAACTAAGAAAAAATTTATTAGAAATTTAAAGAGAAAACAAAAGCTTAAATAAGAAAAAGTTTATTAGAAATTTAAATAAAAAACAAAAGTTTAAATAAGAAGAAGTTTATTAGAAATTTAAATAAGAAAACAAAAGTTTAAATAAGGAAAAGTGTATAAGAAATTTAATTAGAAAACAAAAGTTTAAATAAGTAAAAGTGCATTAGAAATTTAAAGAGAAAACAAAAGTTTAAATAAGAAAAAGTTTATTAGAAATTTAAAGAGAAAACAAAAGTTTAAATAAGAAAAAGTTTATTAGAAATTTAAATAAAAAACAAAAGTTTAAATAAGAAAAAGTTTATTAGAAATTTAAAGAAAAAACAAAAGTTTAAATAAGAAAAAGTTTATTAAAAATTTAAATAAAAAAACAAAAGTTTAAATAAGAAGAAGTTTATTAGAAATTTAAATAAGAAAACAAAGTTTAAATAAGTAAAAGTGTATTAATGTATTAAATTTAAATAGGAAACAAAAGTTTAGGTAAGAAAAAGTTTGCTAGAAATTCAAATAAAAACCAAAAGTTTAAATAAGAAGAAGTTTATTAGAAATTTAAATAAAAAACAAAAGTTTAAATAAGAAGAAGTTTATTAGAAATTTAAATAAAAAACAAAAGTTTAAATAAGAAGAAGTTTATTAGAAATTTAAATAAAAAACAAAAGTTTAAATAAGAATTTTAATAGAAATTTAAGTAAAAAACAAAAGTTTAAATAAGAAAAAAGGTTTCTTAGAAATTTAAATAGAAAACAAAAGTTTAAATAAGGAAAAGTGTATTGGAAAATTAAATAAGAAAACAAAGGTTTAAATAAGGAAAATTTTATTAGAAATTTAAATCGAAAACAAAAATTTAACTAAGAAAAAGTTTATTTATAAACAAAATAAAAAATAAATCCCTATTAGTGATGTGTTTGGTTTTTTGTACGGGTCCAAGGGAAAAGTAGCCGCCATCAGTGGAAAATCGAGTGGAAAGGTGAGGACGTGAGACAGTGCGGAATTAATTCAAATATAATATAAAAAATTTATATAATACATTAACCAAAAAAGAAGGAAACTATTTTTATTTGTAATAACAAAAAGGATATATAACATTATGCCTCCTGAAACGAGTTGAATCTCATCAACCAACCGATGACATGCGCTTGGTGGAGCGGGGAAAAGAACTAATGAAGGCTATGACAGGAGGAATCAGGAATGCAAAGAGGGAAAGTTATGTAGGCGGGAAATTGGGAAAGGCTAGGACCGTGGCACCGCCGGGAATCGAACCCGGGACCTCTGGGGATAGTAGTCAGGCGCCTTACCCCTAGACTACCGAGGCCCCCAATTATTGATGTCGGGCTGCATTGGCTAAATCATGACAGCAAGTGGAACTAAAGAAATATTTTCTATAATATATGCAGCAGGATCTGTAGATAAGATTTTAGGCGGTCGTTCAGTTCATTTCATTTTTCAGCAAGCACTATCGTTGTTTATAATTGAAGAATTAAAAAAAGGTATTGTTGAATTGTTGAGTATAACGTATATTACAGCTGTCATACAAAACACCATGTTCTAGGAGTAGGTTTTATGGTTAGCTTTAAGAATGAAGCCTACCATTATCGACTTTAAACCAATAAACGAAAGGCTATGCTCCCTTCGTGTGCGAGGTAAATTTAAGAACATCAGCCTCATAAACGTTCATGCACCTACAGAAGAGTCCCCGGATGATGATAAATTCTTCGAATTAGTTGAACGGGAACTTAATGCCTGCCCCAGGTATGATGTAAAAATCATACTGGGAGATCTGAACGCCAAAGTAGGCCGGGAGCCCATATACAGGCAATATGTCGGCAACCACAGCTTGCATGAAAGCACTAATGACAATGGACAGCGAGCTGCAGAGATGGCAGCAAGTAAGAACTTGGTCGTTGCAAGTACTAGATTTGCGCGTAAAGATATCCATAAAGCCACCTGGGTATCTCCTGATGGAGCCACTCGCAACCAAATAGATCATGTGTTGATAGACCGCCGCCACCTTTCGGGTCTGATGACGGTACGAACGTACCGAGGTGCCAACTTCGACTCGGATCACTATCTTGTTGGTATGGTGCTCCGAGAGCGCATTACAACGCTGAAAAGCTTTGTATCCGCTGATCAGGGTCGAATCAACACAGCTGCACTACGCAATGAAATGGCCAGAAACAGCTACGGTCATGCATTAGAACTCGCCCTAAGTCCTGGGGATGAGATGCCGGGCGTCGACGAGAACTGTACCCGCCTTAAAAATACTGTCATTAGTACTGCTGATTCCATCTTAGGCAGAAGTCGTAAAGATCGTAACGACTGGTTCGATAATGAATGCAAGCTGGCAACTGAACGTAAGAATGCTGCGTACCGAGCCATGCAGCAGTCTCAGAGGGCACGCGGAGAGAACTATAAAGAGCTCAGAAAAGAAGAAAAGAGAATTCACAGACGAAAAAAGGAAGCCTGGGAAAAAAATCTCGTCTGTGAGCTAGAACAGTACAGAGAACGACGGCCGCACCAGGCGCGGGAGTTCTACCAAAGAGTCCGCAGTATGACGCAATTCATACCACGTTGCACATACTGCAAGGACAAAGAAGGGAATCTGATCACCGATCCTAAAGGCATCTTGGAGCGATGGGAAGAGCACTTTCATGAATTGCTAAATGGCGAGCTAACTGAGGCTTCGGAGGCTCCACAAATATCTGATGACAATGCTATGCTGCCGCCACCAAGGATAGAAGAAGTTAGCAGAGCCATCTGCCGGCTCAAAAACAACAAGGCCTCGGGTGCAGACGCCTTACCCCTAGACTACCGAGGCCCCCAATTATTGATGTCGGGCTGCATTGGCTAAATCATGACAGCAAGTGGAACTAAAGAAATATTTTCTATAATATATGCAGCAGGATCTGTAGATAAGATTTTAGGCGGTCGTTCAGTTCATTTCATTTTTCAGCAAGCACTATCGTTGTTTATAATTGAAGAATTAAAAAAAGGTATTGTTGAATTGTTGAGTATAACGTATATTACAGCTGTCATACAAAACACCATGTTCTAGGAGTAGGTTTTATGGTTAGCAAAAGAATGAAGCCTACCATTATCGACTTTAAACCAATAAACGAAAGGCTATGCTCCCTTCGTGTGCGAGGTAAATTTAAGAACATCAGCCTCATAAACGTTCATGCACCTACAGAAGAGTCCCCGGATGATGATAAATTCTTCGAATTAGTTGAACGGGAACTTAATGCCTGCCCCAGGTATGATGTAAAAATCATACTGGGAGATCTGAACGCCAAAGTAGGCCGGGAGCCCATATACAGGCAATATGTCGGCAACCACAGCTTGCATGAAAGCACTAATGACAATGGACAGCGAGCTGCAGAGATGGCAGCAAGTAAGAACTTGGTCGTTGCAAGTACTAGATTTGCGCGTAAAGATATCCATAAAGCCACCTGGGTATCTCCTGATGGAGCCACTCGCAACCAAATAGATCATGTGTTGATAGACCGCCGCCACCTTTCGGGTCTGATGACGGTACGAACGTACCGAGGTGCCAACTTCGACTCGGATCACTATCTTGTTGGTATGGTGCTCCGAGAGCGCATTACAACCCTGAAAAGCTTTGTATCCGCTGATCAGGCTCGAATCAACACAGCTGCACTACGCAATGAAATGGCCAGAAACAGCTACGGTCATGCATTAGAACTCGCCCTAAGTCCTGGGGATGAGATGCCGGGCGTCGACGAGAACTGTACTGTCTTGGAGCGATGGGAAGAGCACTTTCATGAATTGCTAAATGGCGAGCTAACTGAGGCTTCGGAGGCTCCACAAATATCTGATGACAATGCTATGCTGCCGCCACCAAGGATAGAAGAAGTTAGCAGAGCCATCTGCCGGCTCAAAAACAACAAGGCCTCGGGTGCAGACGGCATCTCAGCGGAGCTGGTTAAATATGGAGGGCCTACATAACACCAAGCGATTCATGAATTAATTGTGCAAGTATGGGAACAGGAAGTGATGCCAGAAGACTGGAGAAAATGCATCCTCTGTCCGGTACACAAAAAAGGAGATATCACAGCGTGCACTAATTATCGCGGTATAACGTTGTTGAGTACCGTGTATAAGATATTCTCCGCTATCCTACAAAACAGGATGGCCCCATACGCCAGAAACATCATAGGCCATTACCAGTGTGGCTTCAGCCCAGGCAAATCAACGACTGATCAGATTTTCACCTTGAGGCAGGCAATGGAAAAATGTCTAGAGTTTCAAAACTCAATTCAACACCTCTTCATAGACTTTAAAGCCGCCTATGATAGCATAGCCAGGGTAGACCTCTACAAAGCCATGAGAGAATTCGGCATCCCCAACTAACTGACAAGACTATGTAGGCTGACCATGATCAATGTGTCAAGCCAAGTAAAGGTATCCGGAACTCTGTCCAGACCAATCAACATCTATAATGGACTCCGACAAGGGGACGGTCTGGCCTGCCTCCTTTTCAACCTGTCGTGGGAGAAAGTGATCCGAGATTCGGGCGTGACATGAAGGGGTACAATCCTCCCCAAGTCCACCCAATTACTGGCTTACGCAGACGACATTGACATCATTGGAAGAACAACAACAGCTGTACAAGAAGCTTTCACTCAGATTGAGCAAGCGGCAGGAAATCTAGGACTGCACATTAACGAAAGCAAAACAAAGTACATGGTGGCCTCGTCTGGAAGAACACCTAACATTGGTCCCACAATCAAGGTAGCGGAACACGAGTTTGACGTGGTAAAATCATTTACCTACCTTGGGTCAATAGTAGCAGCCGACAATAGCATGGAACCAGAAATACGCGCACGACTGCTAAAAGCCAACAAAGCCTACTATAGTCTGTCAAGGCTCTTCAAATCCAAATATCTAACCATAACGTCTAAACTTTCTCACATATGCATCCGAAACGTGGGTGCTTAGCAAAAAGCACTCAAACCTCTTGGGCGTGTTTGAGAGGAAAATACTTCGGAGGATTGTTGGCCCCGTATGTGAGGAAGGACGATTCCGGAGGCTCTACAATGACGAGATCTACGAGCGCTATCGCAACATAGATGTTGTGAAGAAAATAAAGCTCGGTAGGCTCCGGTGGGCAGGGCATCTAGCTCGTATGAGTGAAGATGAGCCTGCTCGGAAAGTTCTCTGCGGTAAGACCTATGGGGTGCGACAGCGAGGGAGGCCCAACCTTCGCTGGAAGGATGGCGTGGACCAGGACGCTCAGAGTTTAGGGATGCCAAACTGGATGACATCGGCTCAGAATAGGGACCGGCGGAGAGAACAGTTGCGCGAGGCCAGGACCGGATCCCGGTTGTAGAGCCGTTAAAGAAGAAGAAGAAGATTGTTGAATTTGAAAAACTTCTGGAAGACGAAGAACATTTGACTCTTGATATGGATATTGATAGGATTCAAAGAAATGTAAATTTTAAATAATTATGTAACATTTTTGAGTAAAAACTTAGTAACATCGAAATCAGAGGAAAAACATACAAAATCTGCGCGGCTGTATCTACAAGATATGAAAAGTTTGGAAAAGACAATGGACCGAAAGGTCACGTCGCACAGTGGCGAGATATTTGATATTCCACCCAAATTACTCTAGAGGTCGTAATTGTGCGCCGGTCAATGAATGTAGTCTTTAAGGAATTTAATTTTACAAAAGATTCAAAATTAACTGTGATAAATTTTTCTCGAATTACAAAAATAAGAGTCGTTTTATAATGCACCTCATGCAAGAACTGCAATCAAATTTTATTAAATGTTATCAAGAGAAAGGGGAGGCTGATGAATTACTTGTTGAAATTGCTATTAAAGATAACACGAATTTACAAAAACTTATTGCAGCGGAAGACATCGATGTGCTAGTAATTTTGACCGGCATAGCAAAGGCTGACGAAAAATTTATTTCTTAAAGCTCAGTAAACAAAACGTCGCTGCAGCTGTGTATCTTCCAAATCCTTAGAAACTAATTTCCCAAATTGTTCTAAATTTATTATATTTGCTCATTGCTTTACTGGATGTGACTCAACTTCTGCGTTTTACAATAAAGGAAAAACAAAAATCATTGATATTTTAAATAAACGACAGGAAGTTAGAGAACAGGCATCGATTTTTTACAATAACCGTTCAACTGCACTGTCATTTTGTACGGACTTAAATATGTAAATTGAGAAAGGTTACTGACTTACCTGCATACCTCGAAAAAATGAGATATGAATCTTTTATATAGAAATCACCACAAAAAAATGCTGTTAAGTTGTCCTCGGTCGTTCCAATAATTGATGCTTTAAATGAGCATATAAAAAGAGTTTATTTGCAAACCCAGTTATGGCTGGGTAATAAAAATATTGATTCGCCTGATTGGGGTTGGGTTAATATTGAGGGAGCATTTGCTCCAATTAAAAATATAAATCAACCTGCTCCTGAAGAACTATTAAAAATGATTTTTTGCAGCTACAAAAAGGGGTGTGGTTCAACCTGCGGTTGCCGAAGAGTAGGACTCTACTGCTCAACATGTAGCGGAGACAATTGTCTGAATAGTGCCCCGATAGTAGATCAGGAGGAAAACGAGAAGGGAAGGAGTGAGGATGAAGAAGAAAATGTGAGGAGGAGTGAGGATGAAGAGGATGAAAGGTTTTAATTATGGTTTCTGATTTTTTTGTGTTTCTTATATCAAAAAATATATTTATTGTTTTAATAAAAAATTTAAGAAATATTTTTATTTTTCCTATTTTTTAAATCAAATATTAATAAGTGGGTTATTTTCATTGGGTGTTTTTATAGGGGTTGTTTTTAAGGTTTGTTTTCATAAGGGTTACAACTTGCAATTCTTGCTTGAATCTACAATTCTACAATTATTTTCGAATAGGGGTAGTTTACACAGCTAAAAAATAAAAAGCAACATCGGCATATTGACAACTTTGAAATAGAGAGTGAGCAGAACCCAATCCAAATTTTGGTGCAAATCGGTGCTGTTTGGCAGGCTTTCCCGGTTTCGCCGTTTTTTCCGTGCATTGACTGGACTATATCCCTCTTTTCTTCACTCTCTACACATAATAATATTTTCAACTCGTACGTAGATGTTAATAGGCGATGAATTCCCACACCTTCCCAAGCATGCCGGAAGCTAACGAAAATTACAAACAATTTTTTGCGAACCTCACTTTGTTAAAAGCTTGAAGTGTTATAATGTCATAAATGGCTTCGCGTTTTCGTAAACAAATAAATCAAAACGGCGAAAAGCGGCACATTCCTTATCCTCAGGTAAGGGAAGAAGGTTATCTATGTGCGTACATACATATTACACTTGTGTTGTCATTTGGAAAACAGCTATCAACAGCAAAGTTATCGCATATCCTTGCCAGATATTCCCTCGATGCGGCGATAAATCTGATTAGAGGCTTTCAGAGTCAATTCATCGAAAAAGGCTACGATGTAAACAAGTGATAGGGGAAAATTATCCTGCGGCTGTTTGTACCAAAGTGTGCGTATTACAAGTTGTTTTCGAGGATTTTTCCGAGTAAGCTGCATATACACACAAAAAGTCAAACAAAACTGAGTCATGGACAATAACAACAAATCTTCAAGGTCTTATCAGATCGCATTTATTATTGAGCAAATATTACGTGGAGGGGCTGTTGCCAACTAGGGTAGCAGCCATCGAGGGAATTTAGAGTTTTCTAAAAATGCGAGGAATAAAGTGTTTTTAAGTATAAACTTTAAAGTAAGGGTGTAGTTTTGATAGATTAATGTTTTACTGAAGTTCTTGTCGTATGCTTGTCTTTTTGATATTTTGTTCATAAAAATTAAAGCACTTTGTACTAATTTTCGTTAAACCTAATATAACGTCGTTGTAATGTCAAAATCGTATATTTGTTGAATACAGACTCAAATTTAATCAATATTACTACCCCGAACAATTCAAATGAGAAGTAACTGACGTCTATACAGGCACGCTCGTTCACGTTTGAGTTTAGTTAGTTTGTGTGCACATCGTTTCAAAAAATTTCGCCCATAGACCAAATCTGTATTACGGAATTTATTGAAATTTATCGTACTTTCCAGGCTTATGGAAAATATGATGCTCAGTACTATAACCAGAGATGCGACTTATTTGAAATATTTGGATTTAAAATGCAAAAACAAAAGACCTATTTTGTATTTTGCATTTAAATATTTTTTCAAAAAAATCATCTTGTATTTTATTTGAAATACTATTCGAGACCTATTTTCTATTTAAAAAATTTAAAATACTTTGTGAATAAGTCTAGTCAACATTATCAGTTAAATCTATATAAATAAAGCAGAGCCCGCTGTCATTCCGTCTGTTTGTCCGGGATAAACGCAAAAAGTCCTGCACTGATTATATTAATTTTCTCCAAATATATCAAAAATAACCTAACTTAGATTATAGGCTATTTAAATTTCTAATTTTTAGTCCCTAAAAGAAATTATTAATAGCTTTTACTTCGTTGGCGAGGGGGTTGGTGGAGGAATATTTTTGTTTACATATGAAAAGTCGGTTGTGAGATTAGGTTTCATATTTTACCCAAGTCTCTATAGTAACCAAAAAGTTGCTTATTATTTTAACCAATAACCAAAAATTGCTCAAATTTCTCTAAAGAAGAACAAGAATATGTTATTATTCATGAAAACTTTTAACAAATAAATAAAAATAGAATAGTGAAAAAGGCATAAATTAAAATAAATTATTATTCACTTTAGAATTTGGAAGATGCGACAAATTCGAAATAGAAGTTTGATGGCTAATTTTACCTCTTTCGATCGGTAGATTATTAAAAAAGCTTCACTAACATTTCCAATGGGATTTTCTCTAGACTATGTGAAGTGAAGAAGAAGATAAAGCGGAAAAACGAAAACGTAAAATAGTGAAGATTTACAAAAATTGATAGTTTTGTTGTCTTAAAGAAAAAAGTGAAAAAATTTAAATTGATCAAAAGGAAGTTTTGATGGTTAAGAGTGAAAAGTGGAAAAAAGATAAGTGAAGTGGATTTAAAAAAAAAAACTTACGAAAAGGGCGAAAACGCAACGAAACGCATAATTTTCAGTTCATAATTAGTACATACACGGTTAAAAGTGAAAAGTGGAAAAAAGGAGCAGAAACAAGTGAAGCGGATTTATAAAAACCTATGAAAAGGGCGAAATCGCAAGTTTTGTTTTTTTGCATAATTTTCAGTACATAATTAGTACACATATACATAATATCTTAAAGTGAATATGTACCCGTTCTTTTACTCCGTAATTTAAATCCACCAAAATTGTGCAATGGTACTAGATTGAGAATTGTCGCATTACACAAGAATTTAATTGAAGCTACAATTTTAACGGGTTGTGGGAAAGGCGAAAATGTGCTTATACCTAGGATAACTATAATTCCGAGTAATTATCCCTTTAAATTCAAACGCTTACAATTCCGTGTTACTTTATGTTTCGCGATGATGATTAATAAGTCTCAGGGCCAAACATTAGGAAAAGCGGGAATTGATTTAAGTAAAAATTGCTTTATTCATGGACAACTATACGTTGCATGCTCTCGAGTCAGCAACTTAACAAACTTAATAATTTATGCCCCAAACAATAAAACGCAAAACATTGTCTATAGAGAGGCATTAAAATAAAAGTGTTGTTATAAGAGCAATTTTGAAAAATTATTAAAAAATAATTTCGGTTAAGTCCGGTCCACGCCGGCTGCTTGCCCAGTTGTCTATTGTACGTCTTTCGATAGGAGTCGCTTAACATCAAATTTTAACAAAAGTATTTTAACAGGTACCTATTCAAAATAAATTTTTGAAGATTTGTTCTTTTACCTCTTTATACTTTTTTCCTACCGTGGACTGTGCACACATAGTCTTTTTTTATTTAAAGGCGTTGCAACGCACGCGGGTTTTTTGCTAGTTTCATATAAAATGAACAAATGGTGCTTGTATTAGCTACTGGAGGCGCTGCGCCTACTAATAAAAAACTCACCCGCTGCATATTAATAATAAAAATGGTGGGTAATATTTGGATTGTTTTTATTTATTTCTCCTTTTTTTTATGTCCAACGAAAAATAAACCTAAAAGAAAACAATATCATTGATTAATCAATATAATTATAAAAGAAAGTTGTGTGTCGGTATGTTCCGATAAAACTCAAAAACGAACCAATGCAGCCCCAAAAAAGTTTTAACGGTAGGGTAGCCCCAACCCTCCCATCCATGAAGAAGGTTTTGGTTTTGGGCTGCGCGGTTAAGGTTTGGAGAAAAACGGTTTAGATTGAGGTTGACTTGACCTACACCAAAACTTCTATAACGTTCGAGGAAGTTCGAAAACTTCGGGGAGGTTCTAGAAAGTTCAAGGCAATTTTAGAAGGTTCGAGAACCTCCAGAAAGTGTTAAAGAAAGTTCGAGAACTTTCGAGAAATTTCCAAAAATTCTAGAACCTTCGAGAAATTTCTGAAAATTCGAGACTCAAACCTTCGGAAAAGTTTGTAAAAACTTGAAACCCTTCAAGAAATTGTTGAAAGTACGAGAATTTTCGAGAAATTGCAAAAACTTCTAGAACCTTCGGAAAATTTCTTAAAGTTCGAGAACCTTCAGAAAAGTTTATACAAACTTGGAAACTTTCAAGAAATTGTTGAAAGTTCTTAAATCTTTGAGAAATTCCCGAAAGTTCTAGAACTTTCGAGAAAGTTCTTAAATAAACCAACGCGACTTAAAAATGTTAGATAAGATAAAGTGGAGGTTCTGGAAAGTTTACGGGAATTCTTGAAAGTTCGAGAACTTCCAGAAAGGTTCTAGAAACTTTCGATAAATTTCCGAAATTTCGGAAACATTAGACAACTTAAGAAAAAGTACTAGAATTTTTAAATACCAATGATAAGGTCAAAGATTGTTTCAAGAAATTTCCGGAAATTTACATTTCTGGAACGTTCGAACAGGCAATATATAAAAGCGGTGATGAATTCCAGAGGAACAGGCGTGAACTAATTCAGTGAGTGCATATTAGTGATTAGTGCATTAGTGATAGAGCATATTAGTGCATTTAGTGATCTAATTAGAAATTGTTGTGTAATTAGCAGAGTGCATACGATAATCATAAGGGTAAGTTGTGATAATACACATACACACATACACATACACACATGCACATACACACATACACACATACACATACGCACACATACACATACACACATACACACATACACACACATACACAAACACATACACATATACATCCACGTTGACGTGGAAGACATGACGGACTGGTAGTCAAAGCCTTCTATAGTTACAAGCCATGCACAAAGAAATCTCACACTCACAATGAAAGCATAATAGGACTTCAATTTAGCTGTCAAACTGTGTGGAGTGCGGTTATGTTGGTTTATTGGGAATCAATTAATCTTCTTTAACCAATTAAAAACAAAAATTATGGTCATTAATTGCAACATTTATTTACTACATATTACAAAGTTGCGTTAATAATGTAAAAAATAAGTATAATTGCATCCCTGACTTTCTTCCTTAATGGATATTATTTCAAATATCATGCCGTCAAGCCGTCACACCAAGCAAAAGCCGTAAGTGGAGGAAACTACCGCTAAAAATAAACTTATATAAATATTTGGCAATATTTTATCGTTTCAACTTATCTTCATTTGCTTATATTCCTCTAAAACTGGAACTGGCTGCAACGAAAACTGGCTGATCCGTCATGTGACACCATGGCCCCAAAGAACAATTTCAAGTAACAACTCGCTTAACTACAAAAATCGCGCCAAACTGATAGTATGTACGTGTTATTTTTATAAAAAAAAACTTATTTTTAACAAAAAATCACGGCGCTTTCATTAATAAAAGACTTTCCGCGGCATGAATCACTTGTTTTCCTCGGGATTTTGACATGTTGTTCCACCATAACCAACATAAAACCCGCAAATCCTATTTTAAACATTTATATTTAAATTATTAACACACACATTTTATTTTAATTTTTGCACTGTTTCACGTTTTTGATTTTGATGAAATAACTTTTATTTTTCACAAAACCACACTCGCAACAGCACTTTCCGCGGCACGAAAACTTCTTTCCCTTTGATTTTAGTGGGATTTTGACACTTCACGAATTTTGGTTGGGACTTCATACAACCACAAACACACACATGCAGCATGGCTTGTAAATATAGAAGGCTTTGCTGGTAGTACAAAGGGTGACACCTGAGCTTAGACTTTCGCATAAAAAAAAATACACACATACACAATACACATACACACATGCACATACACAATAAACATACACATGCATTCATTCATCATTCAGTGCGTTCCTTTAATCCCTCATGGTACATAGGGCGGAAACAGTTGCCCTCCAGCGGACTGTCCATCCGGCTCCGAGGCATTGTTTGCCGATTCGTAGCAATGCTATTTTTTATGGGAGCGGGTTGCTAATCCTCAAGGCTTAAAGCTCTGTTTTGTGGCGCAGAGAGCTTGCCATTCGCCCGTCTCCCTTTAGCTCCTTCCGAAGAAGCACCCCAGGGAGCATCGCGTGGAGGTGGGATTAGGACTTGCTAACAGGTCTGCTAGGTGTTCGTCTGCAGTGACTTTTCTCGGGTTTTGGCAGAGGTGGCAACTCGGGTACCACCACTTTCCGTGGTCTTTGTTAGCATACACATGCACACATACACACATACACACATACACACATACACATACACACATACACATACACTTTTAATTAATTAATTGTAACAGTGGATGTAACGGAGACAGACGGACAGCAAATGTAAATTTCTTTCCCCTTCTCCCACACCCGTGCTGGCGTCAGAGCCGGTGTCGGTCAGCTGACGGGATTCTCCTTGCTTTAGGAGGCATAACACTCCAGCAAGGCGCATTCCGTTAACCCCGACGGTGATGACAATGGCACTGCCGGTTGCGACTGGGGCTTGCAACCTTGTGTATACAAAGCTACGATACAATAATTTTTGTATCGACTTTACCAATATCCGTGGGTTAAAAACGAATTTCTATTCCGTGTTGTGCCATCTCAACACTTATTCTGCCCCAATCTTCGCACTAAGTGAAACCCAGATTTTACCTAACGATTGTTTAGATTGTTATCAGGTTTCCGGGTACACTTTAGTGCATAATCTCTCCCCACATAGGGGAATTGCCATCTATATTAGGAAAGACGTTGCCTTCCAGAAGGTGTACAGCAGTACATCAACTGATTTTAACCATCTCGGTATTAAAATTTCACTTCGTAATCACGTCATTTTCTTCTGTTTTCTATACAGGAGTCCTAATATTAGTAATAAAGCCTCATTATTAGCATTCGACGCTATCTCCGAACGTATCTCCGAATTTTTATCCTCCCATCCGGAGTGCGAAATCATTGTTGCGGGTGATTTCAACGTTCACAATGTAAATTGTCTGAATTACTCGAATGGCACCAGTGTTTCTGGTAGGGATGTAGAGCTCTTTGCTGAGACCAATAACCTGCACCAAATAGTGAAACAGCGTACGCGTGTTCCTGACACTCCGGGACAAGGAGCACACCTCCTTGATCTTTTTCTTACCTCCCACCCTACACGTTACTCCGTTGAGGTTGATTCGCCTATTGGCAACTCGGATCACTGTCTAGTCAGCGCTTACTTCTCCTATCCACGCTGTCTAGTCAGCGCTTACTTCTGCTATAACCTTAACATGCTATAGCTAGCACTCCACTTACTGTTATGCGATTCATTTTGTAGGATTGGATATTACAAAATTTTTTTTTTTTTTAAATTTCACGCTTTCGACATGGTTTTCTGTAGATTTTGGCATGCTGAAAACGATCCCGTTGTCCGATTTGCCCTATCATTCCATAGTTTTGAGATATTTAACGCGCAAAAGTGCAAAAAACACGCTTTTTGGCACTTTTAGGTTAGGATTTCTCAAAATCCTGACGTGATAGGACAATTTGGCCAACGGATTCGCGAAAAAATACTTGGGATATGACTATTGGACTGAAAAGAAAAAAACCTTGCAGGCCTGTGTAATCATAGGTAAAACGAAGAGTACTGTAATAATGCCATAGATGGTGTTCACTATTCTTTGTCATAGATGGGATGCAATTAAAATATATCAATTCTTTCAAATTCTTGGCGGGTAATTATTGGTGTTGTCTCATTGCGAAGTGGGGGTACTTGTGTGCGTGCACGTGCATATGCTATGGATAAACTGGTGCCTGTGTTTTTCAATAGATGTTCTAAATTTAAAGAAAAGTGAAGTGCGTGCGTGATTTTTTCTTTAAAAATAAAAAAAAAGTTAAATTAAAGTGTAAATTAATACAAAAGGTGCGGTAAGCCGAATTTTTAACAATAATATATGTATGTTTAAGTAAAATAATACACCTAATTCTGTTGTGCAAAGTGCATCACATATTAGATTTGCCTCCAATCCAAAGAAAAATGTTTAGATTCGTTTTATATAGTGTTTACATGTGTGATGTGTTTTTTGACGTGACAACGTCTAATAAAACGGTTAGCCGGGATGCCCAAGCGACAAAGTGTCGCATAACCGTGTGAGTGGGCGTGGCTTACGCTGCATGTAGTAGTGGCAACGAGTGACGTGACTGACGCTGTATGTAGTAGTGGCTGTCATTAGCCGTGTTTTTTTAATGAACTATATAGTTCTTCCATCGAGTTCATTAAAAAACGACAAAGGAAATATCATGAAAGCGCCTACTTCGATGCTTAAAAATTTCAAAATTAAACGGAAGTTAAGAGTTATTTTTTGCACTGTTACACACACGAAATCCTCGCTAGAAAATAATAAATATGTTTCTAAAAAATCAATTATTTGTTATAAATTTTCTCTCATCACTTTCCTGTTGTTTTTATTTTTAAATTACGTCTTTCCGACTGTGGATTCAAAGTTCAAGATTTATTTAATGATACTCAAAATTTCGTATTCGTTATAATTTATTTTAAACTTCTAACAAGATTTCAAATCGCGTTTTTCTCGACAAAACTACTATACAAATTCAAATTGATTTTAATTTACGGATCGATTTCACTTCTGGATTTCCTGACTTCCTTTTCTCGAATAATTTTTCTTCAGTCCCCGTTTTTCTTCCGTTTTTTGAATGAAACTATCGATACATACAGCCACTCGTGTAGTTGTTGATTTTCTGTCTTTCTTTTTAGTGAATACAAGAACCTTTGTTGGAGACATAATCTCGGTACTTTTAGCTTTTTCAAAAAAAACGCTTATACAGAGGCTCTGTCCGTCTGTCCGTCTGAAGCCTACTTTCATCTCTGAAAGTACTGCAGATACAGACTTGGGGGATATCTTAAAATGTAGCTCTGAGAAAATGGTCTGGAAATTTCAACCAGAAGTATATTTAAACAACAAAAAAGAGCCTTTAAAGAAAATTTTGTGACTAATTTTTGTGTTCTAAGGCTTATAACTTCTTAATTATTCATTTTACCACAAAATTTCTAAGTAATAAATTGTAGATTATTTAATTCTAAACAAAAAGTGTCCTTGCAAATTTCCGGTAAGATGTGCCGTTTCGGAGATATAGTGGAAAACCCATTTGCATACGTTTTGCAAGATGGCGGCCAAATGGGGGGGGGGGGGGGTTAGAATCCCGAAAACTCAAACTTAAGCTCACCCTGACCCCCCTACACATCCCAAAAATAAAACCTTGTCCTGCATTTTTGCAATGTTAAAGTTCCATTTCCATGGACTATAAAGGGCTAGGGAAACTCCCTCGTCCGTGGGGCTGCGCGGTGCTTTTTTTTTCGTCATAATAATTTTTTTTAATTTCCTTCGGGGATTTTGTTTCATATGAAACAAGTTTTTGACATGAATACGTCTCTAAATTTGCTTCCAGAACAAAAACCGATGATAACGAAATTATGGCATATAGTTTTTATTTGCAGCTCAAAAACTATTGTTTATATTGAATAAAGAAATATACCATGACGTGTGTGAAGAATCAAAGAATTTTATTGTTTACATTTGATTTCCTTTTTTTAAGCTATGATGATTATATTGTAGTGTTTGTTAAATACTTTGTTAAGTTTTAGATTACGCAGTCTCCCAACTTATAACCTACATAAGCCTTTAACAAAAACTTTTCAAGATTAATTATATATAGCGTTGGTCAGTGTAATACTTATGAATCTCCATGGCCAAACTAGGGTGCGGTAAGCCGAATTTTTAACAATAAGACATGTATGTTTAAGTATAATAATACACCTAATTCTGTTGTGCAAAGTGCACCACATTAGATTTTCCTCCAATCCAAAGAAAAATGTTTAGATTCGTTTTCTATAGTGTTTACATGTGTGATGTGCTTTTTTTTTCAATTTGACACATTCGAATTATTGGCCTCGATTCCCAGATCCGGCGGCTTGGAAGTGAGTGTGGATCAATCTCCACTTAATATATTGTCATCCAATCTGAAGTGTTATTCAACAGAAAGAATACCATGAAACAGCGTAATTAGTGGCTAGTCTCTAGGCACAACATCCCACTAGTTTATTTATGATGTTGGTGGCGCCTGCGATGATAAATGTCAAATGTCACGTCAACATTCATCAAAAATTTAGGTCAGTAGGTAATTGGAGCATTTTGTTAGGATGGACGGAGAAATTTAGATAAGTTGTTACGTATATATATGTTGTATTCGATGCTTTGTTTATATTTTTAGATCTTCACGGAACACCGACCCCCGAAAGTATGCAACATGCCAACCCCCGAAACAACATGCCAAACCCCGAAAGTATGAAATATGCAAATTAAGAAATTTCCCAAAACCTCGATAAGAACCCCGATAAAACCTGGGTTTTCAGATTTGTATGGGGAAGAACTATATATTTCATTAAAAAAACACGGCTATTGTTACATTTGAGAACGAATAAAAAAATAAAAATACTGCAAAATTATAGGTATATTGTGTTTATTATATATTGCATGTAATGCATAACAGATAACAAGCAACATGGTAGTTGTCACGTGATAATCGCCACAGCGCGAAGCGCCGTGGCCCGGGGCACCGGTTTTTTTTTTTTCAATTTGACACATTCGAATTATTGGCCTCGATTCCCAGATCCGGCGGGTCGGAAGTGAGTGCGGATTTGAGACTTGGCGATTCTCAAATTCACAGTCGCGGATTCAATTAAATCAAAAATTCGGAGTGATGACTCACACGCTAATGAAGTACCCGATGTCGGATTATCTTAGGCGCACTTGTGGTTTCAAATCCGCAGAAAATTTGTTGCGGATCACACTTTTACAGCGCGGAAAATGTCAAAAAGAAATTTGCGGTTGCGGATTTGAGAATGGCAAAGTGTCAAATCCGCACTCACTTCCGACCCGCCGGATCTGGGAATCGAGGTCATTATTTTGTTTTTCCATAATTTTTGAGTAATTGTTTTGGGCAGAAAATAGCTGAAACTGCAAGCGTTTGTGCTCGATGCGTAAAAACTGAGCTGACTGGTTGGCCATCTAACTAACAACCGGAAAAACTTTATGCTAATGCTAAGGCATCGGACGTACACTTACCGTAGAGGTATACATATGTAGCTACACTAAAATTTTTCTTAGGACCACGACTCTACATTAGAACGTCCTTGGGTTCGTTCATTGGTCAAATCATCATCATCAGGAGCTCCACAGCCTATTGTTGGCCTTGGCTTCCTCCAGCATTTGCCTCCATAATTCTCGATCCCTGGCCCGACTTCTCCAGTTCCTTATGCCCAACCGTCTCAAGTCGTCCTCGACGTCATCTATGAATCTTTTCTTAGGACGACCTGGTCTCCATTTTCCTGGTGGAGCTTTCTCCAGCACTATCTTTGTTGGGTTTCGTTCTCCGCCTCGTTGTACATGACCAATCCATCGTAGTCTGTTTATTTTGATCACTTTAACAACGTTTGGAATCTTGCTGATTTCATACAACTCTGAGTTGTATCTTCTTCTCCAAACGCCCTCAACCTGTATTCCTTTGTAGATCGAACGAAGGATTTTCCTTTCGAATCTTCCTACCAATGCTTCGTCTGATGCGTTTTTCCGTGTCCACACTTCCGAACCATATAGTAGGACAGGCCTTATTAGTGTTGTGTAAAGTGCCAATTTTATCTTCCTTGAAATATTTTTAGACGTCAGGTGCTTGCGTAGACCAAAGTAGCATTTATTTGCCAGTGCTATTCGTCTTCTGATTTCGGCCGATGTGTCATTTCCTTTCGTTATAATCGTGCCTAGATATACGAATTCATCCACTGCTTCGATGTTGTAGGTGTCGATCGTTATATTTTGTCTGCTACTTCTGGTGTTTTTTGTGCACATATACTTTGTTTTGTGCTCATTTATTTGCAACCCGATTTTTTTGCGGCTTGCTCAATTGCTACAAAGGCCTCCTTCTTGCTCTCAAATGATCTTCCAAGGATAGCAATATCGTCGGCAAAGGCTAGTATTTGCACTGACAAAGATACACCCTGATGTGTTAATCGATGCATCTCTTACTGCTTTTTCTAGGGCACGTTGAATAACAGGCAGGAGAGTGCGTCACCTTGCCTTAATCCTCTATTTGTTCTGAGGGGTGGGGATAATTCACCATCAATTCTGACTTTACACCTTGCATCTTTCATGGAGATTGGTCAAATATGTTATATAATTCTTTCAGCAGCATCTACTTGAAAGATGCGTTAGTTTTTCAAGTTATTTGTTGGATTGTTTTCGTGAATCTTCACAATCTCCACTTAATATATTGTCATCCAGTCTGAAGTGTTATTCAACAGAAAGAATACCATGAAAAAGCGTAATTAGTGGCTAGTCTCTAGGCACAACATCCCACTAGTTTCTTATTGGATTGTCTTACATTTGTTTCTACTCTCTATACTTCACTTAAATACTTTTTTTCTCTATATTAATCCTCTCTTTTTTTATATCCTTTTTGTTTTTAATTCCTGTCATGCATTTGATCTTTTTCCATTCTGACTCATGAATGTTATTTATGGCATAGATATTCTTAAATAGAGCGGCATATTTTCAATCGCTTCTTGTCGGTCTTTTCTGATTTTTACAAATACGGTAACCATTAAATATAACGTTAACATGCTATAGCTAGCACTCCACTTACTGTTATGCCATTCATTTTGTAGGATTGGATAAAGATTTAATCATTAATTCTATGCTATTCTAATTTAGATATTTTTATTGAATTCTATTATTTTATGAAAGAAGATATTTTATTTTCAAAACTTCACTTTTTAATGATTATTTTATAACCTTTGAAGGTATTTTATTGAATGAGCATTAAAAAATTAAATGTTGGTAAAAATTATTGATGTGTTTATTAAATACATTCTTAGGCTACGCTAACTGTATTTGATTTATTAAATTGCTTCCTTATTTTTCTAACTTTACAATTATAAATAATGACTACACATAATGCTACTATGCCTATGTAACTAATTTCTCTAATGTGTTCTGCCGTAATCAAGGGTCGCGCAAGCGATCCGACCGTGGTAAGGATAAAAAACAAAAAGAAAAATGAAAATGGATGAAGCGCTGCGCGACTGTCTTTACCGGAGTTTGGGCTCGCCGCTCACTGTGTCTCTCTCTGCCCTGGATTTAACTCAGGCAGAAGACAGAGAGATCAAGGGCCGCTCTGAATTTCGCTTTCGTTGCCACCGCTGAGAGCGACACCTTGCGTCGGATGATGCACATGTACATCATGGGTCGCCTCTTGTCTTATGTATTTGTATGACAGAGACGGTGCGCGAGTTACATGTCCTACATGCAACACGTGCCGGAAACCAACCAGACATGCTGACCAAATCAATTAATAACATTTTTCTTTAATAACATTTTTCTTGTATTTCCCAACTTTTAAATTTCCAATTAATTTGCCGAATAAGCAATCCCATAGCCCAATTGTAATTAATTCAGCGTAAGCAATTTTGATCAATTTTTAAAGTATCATTTTTAATGTAAAATAAAGAAAGCTCAGTTCTGATTTTAACTCCCAAGAATAAAGTCGAATTGTAAACAATATCAATAAAGAGAAATTTATAACGTTTTAAATTTATTATTTTTTTTATCTCGTCGTGTCTCGAGTTCTATTACTGGCGCAGTCGATAGGATCCGAAAGGATCCAGTAGTGCCGTTATTGCTTAAATCGTGATATTGCTAGTGCCGACGGTTTATCGGTTTTCATAGTAGTTCGCGGATTCTAAGTGCAATTCTAAAGTTCTAATAAGTGCAAGAAAATCTGTGTGAAACCGCCGACAGAATATTGGCGCTGCAAGATTACACCGAAGGAACTGAATTGATCATCGAGGGAATATCGATAAAAAGTGGAAACCCATCTCATCGAGGGAACATCGAAGTGGAAATCCATCTCATCGAGGGAACATCGATACCAAGGGCAACTTCAACTCAACGAGGGAACATCGTCATCAATTATGATCACCCTGATAATTTTAATGTAAGTCGAATTTTGAATATTTTCCATAAATCCTATCCATAATTTACCTTATTTTATTTAAATATATATATATATATATATATATATATATATATATATATATATATATATATATATGCCGTTAGAAAAACCTAGATTTAAACCTTATAAAAAACTAAAGAAATTTTTTCCTTAAATAATTTAAACAACGTAGAAAGTGATTCCGATAGTGAAAGTGTTATTAAAGAAGAAAGTGTCTCAACTGAAAATTTAGATTTGTTTGTGTTTTCAAATTCCGAAAATAATAATCGTGATTATAGCAACATGGCTACAGGCACCGGTGGCAACCAAGTGCTTACTCCAAATGATATTTTTAACTCTTTACGAGTACCTGATGCCATTAAAGATTTGCCGAAATTTGATGGCAATCCTAGATTGCTTTATGAATTTCTGAACAATGTTGAGGAAATTAGATCGTTAATTGTAGTAACGGAAGGAACGCCATATGGTAAGCTCCTGCTCCGAGCAATTAGAAATAAAATTGAAGGCCCAGCCAACGAGGTATTGAATATGTACGGTGGTACCCCGTTGGATTGGTTTCAAATCAAACAAAATCTTATCCTCCATTATTCAGATAAACGCAATGAAACTTCGTTAATTAAAGATCTTCACGATCTAAAGCAACAAAATAAAAGCGTTGAACGTTTCTACAGTGAGATAATAGAAATTCTTGCCACCATGACAAATCACGTCCAAATACATGAAACCAACGGAACCGTAGTTACAGCAAAACGGGAATTATATACATCAATGTGTCTCAATGCCTTCTTATCGGGACTTAAGGAGCCTCTTGGGTCCACTATCCGAGCGATGAAACCGGATACTTTAGCAAAAGCTTTCTCATATTGTATTCAGGAACAAAACATATCATACTCTAGACATGACAATTCTATTACCAAATATTCCAATGAAACAAAATTAAGTAGTCTTTCTAAAACTCCATCAAATCCGAACCACTTTAGAGGACCAACAGCAAACACTACCGCGTATCAAAATAATCGCACACTCCTCCCTTTTACCCCAACAAATAACCGGTTATCTTACCCTACACTCCGCCTTATGTTCAACAATAGACCAATAACGATCAATCCCAATAACTATACTCAAAGACCTCAACAGCATCAAAATAGCTTTTTCCAACATAGGTCGCAATTTAACCAAGGAACCAGCAACAGAAATCTGCCCAAACCTGAACCCATGGATGTAGGTTCAAGCAATATCCGACAAAATCGATATCCACAGAACCAGCAGAATACTTACTCACAAAACAATTTCTTCCGTCCAACCGGTCCACCTAAATTTACTAGCAAGGAACTATTCCACGTAGCCTCAGCAACAGACACAGATCCTCATTTCGAACCAAACCACCAACAATTAGATTATTATTACGACCAACAAATTGCCAACCAAATTCACGACTATGAGTGGAGAGACGAAACCCCAGAAGTTACAAGTGAAGAAGAGCAAAATTATGAAATAGATGACTCAAATTTTTCTCCGAAAGCCTCTCAGAACCCACCGGATATATAGACATCAACACGCATGGATCTGTTCTACCCTATATTGACATCTCCTCTCCATCTGGCCGACCACTCAAATTTTTAGTAGATACAGGAGCTTCAGACTCATTTTTAAACCCAGAATATGTCCACCCGGATGATTTAGAAAGCGTAAAACCTACAGTTATTATCACCGTATTAAACCGATATACATTAGACAAACAAATCACATTATCAAATTTTTGCGAATTCAAACAACCTGGAACAAGTACATTCCTAATATTCAAGTTTCACGGTTATTTTGATGGATTGCTAGGACTCGACACACTAAGGTCGTTAGGCGCTAAAGTAGACTTAGTAAACGATACACTGGTAACAAAGAATATTTCCATTCCCCTTAAATTCAAGCCAAATTTAATGTCGCAAAAATTTATAATTCCCCCGTTATCCAAATTAATAGCAAAAATTCCAGTTGATAGTGAAAACGGAGATATTCTCATTAAAAACACCTTAGTAAAACCAGGTGTCTATATCCCTGAAGGAATCTACCGATCCACAGCTTGGTACAGCCTTGTTGAATTAGTTAATTCATCGAACCTGGAACAAGAGGTGTTCTTAGAACAACCGTTAAAGGTAGAACCTATAACAAATAAATATGTTGAAGTCAATTCTTTTAATATAAATTGTCCAGATAACAAAAATCCTGTAACTCCCGAAGATGTCACCCATAAACTTCGTTCTTCTCATCTAAACAAAGAAGAACGAGATCTTCTTTTCCACATATGTCAAGAATACGACGATATATTCTTCCGCGAGAACCAAAAACTGACTTTCACTAATCAAATTAAACACCGGATATTAACCACAGACGACATTCCTATCTATACGAAATCCTATAGATATCCATACGTCCACAAAGAGGAAGTGCGACGACAAATTAGTGACATGCTGGACCAAGGGATTATAAAACCAAGTTATTCTCCTTGGAGTTCTCCAGTATGGATAGTCCCAAAGAAAAAGGACGCGAGTGGGAAACAAAAATGGAGACTGGTAATTGATTACCGCAAGCTTAATGAAAAAACGATTAGCGATCGTTACCCTATTCCTAATATTACAGAAATATTAGACAAGCTAGGCAAAAGTTTATACTTCAGTACTCTCCACCTTGCGAGTGGATTCCACCAGATTGAGATGGATCCACGGGACGTGCAGAAAACAGCCTTCACTGTAGAAGGTGGTCATTTTGAATACGCACGTATGCCCTTCGGGTTGAAAAATGCCCCGTCCACCTTCCAACGCGTCATGGACAACATCCTCAAAGAGCTACAGGGCAAAATTTGTCTAGTATAATTATATGATATCATCATCTTCTCCACTTCGCTCCAAGAGCACGGAGAAAACCTAAGAAAAGTCTTCAACAAACTTCGAGAAGCAAACCTCGCAAACCTCAAGGTCCAGATGGACAAATCCGAATTCTTGCACAAAGAAATCGCCTTTCTCGGGCATATTGTGTCCACTGATGGTGTTAAACCAAACCCCGAGAAAATCAGAGCCATAAAGGAATTCCCACTTCCAAAAACACAAAGAGAGATTAAAAGCTTCCTCGGACTACTTGGTTATTACCGCAAATTTATTAAAGATTTTGCGAATATAACTAAACCCCTTACCCAATGTTTGAAGAAGGGAAGGAAAATAAACGTCGACCAAAACTATCTCAGGGCATTTCAAGCTTGCAAACACCTCTTAATGAATGATCCAATATTACAATATCCGGATTTTTCGAAGCCATTCATCCTAACAACTGACGCAAGCAACGTTGCAATTGGAGCCGTTCTATCACAGGGCCCAATTGGAAGCGACAAACCAATCTGTTACGCGAGCCGAACGTTGACTGACTCGGAAGTAAACTATTCAACAGTGGAAAAGGAACTTCTGGCCATTGTATGGGCCATAAAGTATTTCAGGCCTTATCTGTACGGCCGAAAATTTAAAATCGTAACAGACCATAAACCCTTAACCTACCTCATGAGTTTTAAAGAACAAAACTCAAAACTGATCAGATGGCGACTCAAACTGGAAGAGTTTGACTACGAGGTAGTATATAAAAAGGGCAGCCAAAACTCCAACGCAGATGCGCTTAGCAGGATGCAACCAAATTCTAGCAGCAACAAAGCTGCAGAAATTAATATTGAAGAGAGCAAACAACCTTCAGAAGACGATACAGATGCCACGATTCACACTGCTACGGAAAACATGAACGATGGCATTCCAATCTCCGAACGACCCTTGAACGAGTTTAATCTTCAGATAATATTGATCAAAACAGATGCAAAACCCCCAATGTCCCTAGAAGTAATATTTCGAAACAAACAACGTCGTACATTTCGCGCTGCGGAATTCACAGAGGAAAAGATCACCCAAATTCTTAAAGAATACCTAGCACCTAATAAATTATCAGCAATCTACTCAGACAATGATACCTTCAAGATCATTCAAACCATATATTCCAAATATTTCTCAAACAGTAAGATCTTCAAGTTAATACGATGTACGGAGACATTAACTGACATTACGGACAATGACGAACAAGAACGACTTATAAATGAATACCATATTAACAATAACCACCGAGGTATCAACGAAACTTTGAGACATTTGAAGAGACAGTACTTTTTCCCGTTCATGAAAAACAAGATTGCTCAAATAATAAACAACTGTGAAACCTGCCACAGACTCAAATACGATCGACATCCACCAAAATTGAAATTTGAAAAGACCGAACAACCCCTAAAGCCTTTGGACATCATCCACATCGACATTTATACTATCAACGGTAATCAAATCCTCACCCTAATAGATAAATTTTCAAAGTTCGCGGCAGCCTATACATTAGCAGCTCGAACAAGTCTTAACGTACTCAAGAGTATCAAACACTTCGTAAGTCTTCATGGCATACCTTCAAAATTAGTAGCAGATCAAGGATCTGAATTTACTTCGAACATTTTTAAAGATTTCTGCATCCAATATAATATAATACTACACCTTACATCCTTCCAACAAACTTCTAGTAACTCTCCAGTCGAAAGACTTCACTCCACACTCACAGAAATCTACCGAATAATTCTCGAGAAGTACAAAGAAAAACGGCATGAATACGACCATGAAGAGATTCTAACAGAAACTCTAACTACCTACAACAACGCTATTCATTCAACCACCCAGTACACTCCCTACGAATTATTCTACGGAAGAACCTCCAAATTCAATGAAAAAATAAATTTCAACTCTGAACACGAATATCTTAAAAAACTAAATCTGTTTCAAAAGGAATTATACCCATTAGTTAAAGAACACGTAGAAAGACTAGTTAATAAAAATATTGAAAAATTGAATAAATCCAGGGTAGACCCAATTGAGTTTAAAGAAAATGAGTTAGTCTACAGAAAAGAATGTAGAAGAAATAAAATTACACCTAGATTTAGCAAACAGAAAATTAAAACAAATAACAAAGTAACAATAGTAACACATAAGAATCAAAAAATCCATAAGACTAGACTAAAGACAAAACGTAAATTTCAGGTTAACAATGACAACCCACGGACAGAAACTTGAAATACATGACCTACGAAACAACCTAGGACTTTTACCTCTAAAACTAGGCAACGCAAAACTAATAGAAGGATACAGTAACTTAATTCATATTGTAAGACTGCAGACTTATGAACAGACAATAGCGACAATACAAGACGCATTAAACCACTTTAACAATACGGACGAACTACAGAGCACAGTGACGACAACCAAAGTTAGGATAGATGAATTAAAACTTAAGTTATATGCACTACTCCCTAAGACTAGATCTAGAAGAGGAATAATAAATGGATTAGGTACAGCAATAAAGTTCATAACGGGTAACATGGATGCTTCCGATGCCGTACGCTTAAATAATCAAATTGAAGCTATAACATCTAATCAATCGAAATTACAAAGCGAAATTAATCAACAAGTTGTAATTAATAATAGTATGAACGAGAGATTTGAAAACATAACCAATCATATTAATGCACAACAAAACAGAATAAGTGATTATTTAAAACAAAATCAAAATTCCCTTAATAATCACATAAAGAAAGAACACTTTCTCCTTCAACAATTTCAATATCTGAATCAGGTAAACTACAACTTAGGAATTTTACATAATCATCTAACAAATCTAGCCGAAGCGATACTATTCGCAAAACTTAACATAATTTCAAAACAAATATTAAACCCGGACGAGCTTATAGAAATATTTACAATACTTAAAAACGAAATGATAAACATTAAATCAATAGAACACATATATGAATTACTAGGCTTACATACCTTAACGGCACAAACCTCATATTTAACATCCGAATTCCTATCGTGCAAAATAAAACTTATTCATTGTTTCATTTGATCCCGATCCCAATACAAAACTCCGAAAAAATCCTAACCAAACCCTATATCACCCTAAACCATCAAGATATTCAATTTTTCGATGAAAAATGCCCAGAAATAGAAGAGGTATTCTACTGCACAAGGCCGCCCTACCATAGGAACTCCAGGAACTCCAAATGCGTTCTTGATATAATTCAGAACATTCCAGCCGAGTGCGAACTAACAGAAGTTGACCAGTCACCCGAAATCTATCAACCGGAACCCAATTACATTCTTTTTATTAATGTTACAGAAACAGATATAAGCTCTACTTGTCATTTTAGCCCAAAAACCATCATAGGAAACGGTCTTTTACACTTCGAAAACTGCGAGGTCCAAATAAACGGGATCTCTTATGGAAGCCATCCAAAAAAACATTGGGACGAAATGACAATCCACCCGATCCTGTTCAACCAAATCAACTTCACCACAACCCAAAGGAACATAACCCTGCAAAAACTACAAACGTACAACATCCAAAATATGAAACAGATCGAGTTCCTCGAAGCCAAGACGGAGTCAAAAACTTTCATCATCTTTACTCTAATAGCCGTCCAAGTCATCCTGTTGATCAATGTTTTAGCCTACGTCGCCTATAAGCTAAGAAAACGCACCTTTAGCATACCACCAGCCGCTCCAGGACCAGAAACTACAAAATTGCAGTTCCTGTACCCGTCGCTCTCCTCTTAGGGGGGAAGAGTTACATGTCCTACATGCAACAGGTGCCGGAAACCAACCAGACATGCTGACCAAATCAATTAATAACATTTTTCTTTAATAACATTTTTCTTGTATTTCCCAACTTTTAAATTTCCAATTAATTTGCCGAATAAGCAATCCCATAGCCCAATTGTAATTAATTCAGCGTAAGCAATTTTGATCAATTTTTAAAGTATCATTTTTAATGTAAAATAAAGAAAGCTCAGTTCTGATTTTAACTCCCAAGAATAAAGTCGAATTGTAAAGAATATCAATAAAGAGAAATTTATAACGTTTTAAATTTATTATTTTTTTTATCTCGTCGTGTCTCGAGTTCTATTACTCGCGCACTTTTTTCATTTTTTTTGCAGTTTATTGGTTTTAGGAACCGAAGAATTTTGTTTTTTTGTTTACAGTTTTCGATATGAACCGGCGAACACAAGTTCATTAAATTCTAAAAAATATTGAATATTAATTAAATATTGAATAATAAATGTTTTAAAAAAATTACCTTAAAAAGGTAAAACAATTACGTGGTAAGGTGTCTTATCCCGAATTTTAGAGCACTGTTTGTATATTTTTCCGATTTCTATTTACTATTCCAATATATTTTCAACACAAGATGAGAAATCAATTTTAACATGCCAAGGTAATTTTGTTGTACTTAATATAACTATACTAAAAATGAAAAAGGTTTACATAAAGTTTGAATAAATCTAACCCAGCATTTGCAAAAATACTTTCAAAAGAAAAAAAACCTTAAAAAATTATACGCAAACTCTATTACAATGCAGAGTTAAATTCACGCAAACTTTATGTAAACCATTTTCATTTTTAGTATAGTTATATTAAGTACAACAAAATTACCTTGGCATGTTAAAATTGATTTCTCATCTTGTGTTGAAAATATATTGGTATAGTAAATAGAAATCGGAAAAATATACAAACAGTGCTCTAAAATTCGGCATAAGACACCTTACCACGTAATTGTTTTACCTTTTTAAGGTAATTTTTTTAAAACATTTATTATTCAATATTTAATTAATATTCAATATTTTTTAGAATTTAATGAACTTGTGTTCGCCGGTTCATAGCGAAAACTGTAAACAAAAAAACAAAATTCTTCGGTTCCTAAAACCAATAAACTGCAAAAAAAATGAAAAAAGTGCGCGCACCGTCTCTGTCATACAAATACATAAGACAAGAGGCGACCCATGATGTACATGTGCATCATCCGACGCAAGGTGTCGCTCTCAGCGGTGGCAACGAAAGCGAAATTCAGAGCGGCCCTTGATCTCTCTGTCTTCTGCCTGAGTTAAATCCAGGGCAGAGAGAGACACAGTGAGCGTATAATTTACAACGCTCCCAGATTACGCCTTGTTCACTATCACTTCTTCCTTCGTTGGCGTAGAGCCCATAATTTGGCCTTTGCTTCTCTCGCCTCTTTGAGAAAGTGATTCTTCTCCTTTGATGTTGTTGCAATGGCTGCTATCCTTAATGCTTCGCTTCTCTATTCTCGCAGCCTTGTTTCTAGGCCTCCTCGTGGTGTTTTTTGTTTCAGGGTCGGGTTGGTGTTACTTCCTTCTTCTTAATCTGTTGTTTAGTGATGTTCCTTCTCCTATATTACTCGATCGTTATGGGTCGGGGTCCAGTTGTCGCGTCCTTCAACCTCTCCTGTAGATCTCCAAATATATTTTTAGTCCAGGATGGTTTCGAGATGGTCCTCAATGTTTATTGTTTGTTCGGGGTCCAACAGTCGTTCCTTTGTTATAGATGCCTGGTCTCCTGGCAGGATCGCCATGTAGTGTTTCTGTTTCGCAGCTTTGTTTAAAACACAATATGTTTTGATTTAAAATTTTATTTCTTTTTTATTTGAACTTGTGCACCACGGGCGATTGAGCTAGTGCCCATTTAATGCCCTATTGCAATCAAGTTTGGAATTATTATATTGTACACTTGGTATTAGCTACAAAACTTTACTTCCTCTTAACTCAACTTAACTTCTACTTTTATACCTATCTTAATTTATCTAATATTTTCTGACAACCAATCAGAACATTTGTTTTATCTTTCTTAAATCATGTCGTCATCTTCATTTAATGCATTTGGTTTATCTGGGTCATGCGCAGTACTTGCAATTTTCTTGTTGACCCATTCTCAGTTTTCGGAAGTAAATTTAATTACATCATTCTTGTTTTTATTTTGTTCTTTCTGTAAATGACTTACTCGAGATACGGTTTTCGATTTTATTTGGCTGTGGAAGTTAATCCGAAAAAAAGAAAATAATAATTAAAACAAACAACTTTTCTACCGATCGCAACTTTATTTCGAGAACTTAAACGTATACAATTGCCGGCTAATTATCCTAATTCTACTGTTCAAAAATAAAAGGAATCATTTTCATCTTCTCATGGGAAGCTTCTTTTGAGCAGATTCTCATAAGTGCCTGTTTTTTGCAGATATGCCCTTTTCTATGAGAATATTCAGAATATACTCAACTTACGTCGAGTCTCAGACAGATCAGGTGTCATCACATTATCTGGTACTGATAATGTCACGTTGCCTGGTGGTGTGTACATAACTCCTCCTCGGTTAGAGTTGGAATTCTCCTGAATTTCAGTATGAATACTTTCTTTTTTATTTATGATTTTTATAATGTTCCTTTTACTTTTAAACCAAAATATTATAATTATTATAGCTATTATTACTATTATACTTAACGTTATAGTCACTCCATATGACACAGTTTTATGGAATTTCAATTCCTCTATTTCTTTAATGTTTTCAAGATGTTTAACTACAATATTATCAAATGTTATCGTTTTCACATAGGACTGATTAAATTTGTTATTCGGATAAAAAAACTTATCTTGTATGACTTTCTTTTGATTATAAAATGTTTCTTCATAAAAGGTTTCATCATCAGGATTATAAAAGGTTTCATCATCTAAAATTTCAACTTTAGTTTTATTATTATATCTAAGTGTGCAGTCATTACTCCAAATGCAATTTTTGCTGTTCTTTAAATTTTTTAACATAACGTCTTCTTCATATGTTAAGATCTTATCTTCAATTTGTACAACATATTCATTATTCTCTTCAATTTCCAAAAAGTCTTTATTAGGTAATGGTGTAATTAGTTTTAAGTCTACTCGAACATAATTGTTTGGAATCTTAATTGCGATTATTAATAGATTATCTTTATATTTCATAATTCCAATTTTAATCAGCTTTAGCTTATAAAAATCTATTTGGTATAATTCTATTTCTTCCGCTGTAAGTATACTTGGGTGTATTATATTATATTATGTCTTGCGGATACAACGTTGTCTTGGATTTGACTTATTCTATTTTCTAAATACCTTAGCTTTACCATTTGATCTAAATACAAAGAATGTTTTAAAATTTTGTTATTTGTTTCTTCTATTTCTTTAAATGCTGATAACACTTTAATCCTATCTTCTTCTACTGCTTTCTTTAAAATATTGATTGTTTCATTAAAATGTGAATTTATTGTAATCTGTTTGTTTACTATAGTGATGATGTTATGGTTGTTTTCGTCAATGATTTTTAGGTGGTCCAGTATTTCCCGTCTGTCGTCATCGTTCATTGTGCCGTATAACCATTTTTGCATATTACCTCCAAAGTTAATTAAACCTCGACGTTGTCTAGTACTATTATTTGGCATTATTGATTTAAGTTTAGCTCTAATGGTTTTGACTTCTGTTTTTATTAAGTCTTTATTATCTATGTCCACTTTCTCTAAATTCAATTCAATCTGCGTAATTATGTCGTTTATTTCGTTGGGATTTATGATATGCAGTACCGTATTAGTTTGGTTCACTACCTCCACTTCTCTAAGTTTTACCTGTATGTAGCCTGCCTCTTCATGAATTGGATTTACTTGTAGCATTCCTTCGGTTGCTGATGTTATTATTAGCGGCATTATCATCACGCTGAAAATCTATACGTTTTAAAGGTCGTTTAATATTTGAAACATGTATATTTTTTAAAGGTTTAATTCTGTAATAAGGTTCGTCTTTATGTCGGAGTCTCTTGTAGTTTCTAATTGGCCCTACCAATCTATTCTCAAAGTAATTCTCCCTATTAATATTTCTTTTATCTAAAATATGAGCTTTTGTTTTGTTTATTCTTTCTTGTAGTTTCTCGATGTTAATTTTTTCTTTAGCTTCTTTGGGTGTGCATTTAATCGTGGAGTGATACCGATCGTTATAGTTTCCTATAGCCATCTGTATCTTCATTTCGGTTGAGAGTTGACTATCCTCAATTCCTGTTATTTTCTCTAAGAGGGTTGAGTGTAGTCTCTCTATGTCGGCATTACCGGTGTGGTTATTTGGTTTCGTTAAATGAACCTCAACATTTTCCTTCTGTAAATATTCCATCAATTGTTCAGCTCTGAACTCATTATCCATTATTATTTTGTTCGGTTTACCGAATTTAGCGAAATGTTCTATCATGATTGCTTGTTTTGCTCTCCAATTTCGATCTATAATACAGTATGCTGCTGCGAATTTCGTTAGCTTATCCATTACTTTTACTGTTACAAAAGCCTGTTTTTTGAAATGAAATATATCTAAATGTATTATATCATTTTTTTCTTTTGGCGTTTCTGTCAATGCAAATTTCTGTTTAATAGGTCTTCTGTCGTATTTAATTTGCTGGCACTTTTCGCAGTTATTTATGATTAACTGTACATGTTGTCGTAATTTTGGAAAGTATATTTTATTCTTTAAGTTTTGATAACACTCATTTATTCCGCTATGCATGGATTCTTTTATGTGATAGAGAGATAGCTGTTTATGTAGCTCTTCTTCGGATATTATTTCTTTTGCTCTATTGTAACTCCGAATAAATTTTATTTTGTTATCTCCTGAGAAGACTTCAATCAAAATTAATTGTACTTTGTGGTAGTCCGTATCAGAAACTTCTGAAAATATACCTGTATATCCTGATTTTATGTATCGTCTCAATATATCTTTGATAACGGTTTCACTTTCTAAAGGGTTGATTTCTATAATTCTTCTTTTGTGTATTGTTCTCATCTCTGTCTCGGGACTGTTTGTCAATATTATTTGGGTCTTGTATTTATTAACGATATCGTTTTTAATACCTATGTGGTCTAATTTCTGTTCTCCTACTGAATGTATGGTATCAGATAATTCTAAGTTAGATTCTACCTCATTTTCTTCATTTATTCGTTGTGAATTCTCTAATCTACTCAAAAAATCCGCCACTTTATTTTCCTTACCCTGCAAATATTCGATATCATAATTGAACTCTTGAAGTTTCAAAAACCATCTTTGATGGCGTTGTGAGAACTCTTTTCCTTTATACTTGTTATTTATGTATTTTATTGGAATGTGGTCTGTTACTATTTTAAATTTGTTACCATATAAGTATGGTCTAAAGTAGTTCACTGCATAAACTATTGCCAAGAATTCCTTATCAGTTGTACAATAGTTTTTTTCATGGCTATTTAGTGTTCTTGAAATGTAACAGACTGGGTGACCTTCCTGTGACAAGACTGCTCCGATTGCATGATCGCTAGCATCTGTAGTCACTACAAATGGTTTGTCATATTCCGGATATTTTAGGATTGGATGTGAACTTATTAAACTTTTCAGGTTTTCAAATGCTGATATATACTGAGGATCAGCTGCATTAATTTTAATATCTTTTTTAAGATATTTAATCATTGGATATGTAGTTTTTGAATAATCCCTTATAAATTTACGATAATACCCTGTTACCCCTAGAAATCCTCTCAATTGCCTTTCAGTTTTTGGTATCTCTAATTCTTGTATTGTTCTTATCTTTTCCGGGTTTGGTTTTATACCATCTACTGTGAGAACGTGTCCTAAAAACTCAGTGTCCTTTTTTAGAAAACTACATTTGTCCACTTGCATTTTCAGGTTATGCTCCTGAAGTCTTGCAAATATTTTACCTAACGATTTTTCGTGTTCCTCTAAGGTTGTTGAAAATATTAAAACATCGTCAAGATACACTACACATATTTGATTAATGTATTCACGAAGTATTTCATTCATTAAACGCTGGAACGTCGCCGGGGCGTTCTTTAACCCGAACGGCATTCGTACATACTCGTACAAACCTGAGGGGGTGACAAAAGCGGTTTTTTCAATATCATTTTCGGCTAATAGAATCTGGTGATACCCTTTAACCATATCTAATGTACTAAAATATTGCGCCTTCCCTAATTTATCTAAAATACTATCTATGTTTGGTAGTGGATATTTATCGTCAATAGTTATTTCATTGAATTTTCTATAATCTACGACTATCCGATACTTTGTATCCCAGAATTGTCTTTCTTTTTTGGAACTATTATTATCGGCGAACTATACCTACTTTTACTTTTCCTAATTATTCCCTGTTTTTCCATTTCAACTAATTGTCGTCTTACCTCCGTTTCATGTCGCGGTGGGTAACGATAAAGTTTAGAATTAATCTGCTGATCTGTAGTAGTTTTTATTTCATGGACCACTGTATTTGTACTGGTCAAAATATCCCCTTCTTTAAACAAAAGATTACTATATTTACGTATTAGTCTTTCGACAACAATTCTCTCTTTTTCGTTTAAATGATCCAACTGGACATTTTGTACTTCGCTTAGTTCTAGAACATTAAATTCATTTTGAATAGTTTTAGTTAAGAATGGAAGACTCACTCCATTGGTCATTCTAATTTCTTGATCTTGAATACTAATTTCTTTTACATTTTTAGTGACCCAATCCATACCTAATAATAAATCGTATGGTTTTTCTAGTGCCATCGCAATCCACCTCATTCTTGCATTATTAGGATATTTGAATTCTGTAGGACATACTGTTGCTACTGTTTTATTAGGTTTATTAACTTCACCGTCTATAGTATTAATAACTGTGAAGGTTTGATTTATTATCTGATATTTACATGCCGGGATTTTATTTACGTTTAATATACTAATTGTAGAACCGGGATCTACGAATGCTAACCATTTTTTTTCTTGTATTGTTAACGTCACGAAAATTCTTTTGTCATCCGAGGCTAGTATATAAAAAAAATATCATCTTTGGTATTTGTTTCTGTTCTACTTAAATTGTCCACTTCCATCGGTTCTTGTATCTGTCTGTTTTGTTGATTTTCATTGTATCTTTGGTCAGTTCGTCTAGATTGTTGCGTTCTATTACTTTGCTGATTATTATTATTTGAGTAGAATCTTGATTGATTATTATTATAATTATTGTTAAAACGTCTATACTGCTCTTTTCCATAATAATTTAATTTTTGATTTCGATTTTCATTTAAGTTATTGCCACGTTGTTGATTATTAAATTTCCTATCATTATTTTTATTGAAAGTTTTATTTAATAAACTTATATTTAAATTACCTTGATCTTGCCCAATAAAAGTACTAATAATTTGCCTTATTTCCGTTAATTGAAATTTAGTCATAATGGCATAAGCTAAAGCACCTGACACTAATTCTTTTACTTTCTGCACTAGCATTCCACTGAATATTTCTAAAGTTACTGCACCGTTATCGTCAAAAGCTGCATATTCTGTTATATCTTCTACCATTTGTCTTAGTCTTATATCTAAATCTTTAATACTACTCACTCTTAAACTTCCTATTTCTCTGGTTATAGTCAATTGATCCTTTGTTGCTTTGTAGTGTCGTTTCAATTGTTGCTTACACTGGTCCCAAGTAGTTGGGGGGTTCACTCTAAGTAAACTTTTTGCACTGCCTTCAATTTTTATGTTGTATATTATCTCGAACACCCTGGTTGCTTCATTTCCATAGTCTGCTAATGTCCTGGTAACAGCGTCGATAAATGATGGTAGCGTTCCTCCTTCTCCTTTGAAAGTTGGGAGATAACGAATCTCCTTCTCGATCCTGGATCTCCAATTCTGTGGTTGATTATTTTGCGCCACTAATCGAGTCAAAGCCACTAAGCACTGTTCAATTGCATTTGGATCCTGTGGTTCCGCCATGTTGCGTCTTTGATCGAAAACTCTTCCTCGATACCTTTGTCGGTCAATTTTGATGTTGTTTTTATTAGATTTTCTCTAATGTGTTGTTTCTCCGCAAGCCAGTAAATTTCACTTTGGCTTACTTCGTAGCCCACTTTAATTTGAGAAAACTTCACTTGTATCAATATGTACTAATATGTACTATTGAGTTTCCTTATTTATTTATTTTCTTTACTTGTTAATCAAACTTCCTTTTTCACCAAAATTAACTGATTCGTTTAACTAAATCTCTTTTCTTCCGATAGAGATCCTACCACGACTGCGCGAGATACGATTTTCGATTTTATTTGGCTGTGAAAGTTAATTCGAAAAAATAAAATAATAATTAAAACAAACAACTTTTCTACCGATCGCAACTTTATTTCGAGAACTTAAACGTACACAATTGCCGGCCGAGCTTAGACTGATTAAAAATCTAATTATCCTAATTCTACTGTTCAAAAATAAAAGGAATCATTTTCATCTTCTCATGGGAAGCTTCTTTTGAGCAGATTCTCATAAGTGCCTGTTTTTTGCAGATATGCACTTTTCTATGAGAATATTCAGAATATACTCAACTTACGTCGAGTCTCAGACAGATCAGGTGTCATCACATTATCTGGTACTGATAATGTCACGTTGCCTGGTGGTGTGTACATAACTCGCGTGACTTGCAGTGTGAAGTTCACGATCGAGTTTAAATATTTTGTTTTTATTTATTTTGATGCGAGGGTTTTTTTGTTGGCGTGCTTTATTCGATTATTGCACTTCACAGCCCTATAGTCAGAGAAATTGTGCACAAAGCTATACCCACTCACCTGAAATCTGACTCACTCTGTATCGGTGACTTAAGTCTCACTTAGTGCGAGAATGGCCGGTGGTTTTTGTAGGCTCAACCTTGAGAAAGGTCTGAAAGGCGCCAACATTAAAATCTTTTCTGACAGCCAAGCTGCCATCAAGGCACTCTCAACGTGGAAGTTTTCTTAAAAAGTAGTAGCAGGGTGTTTTGACATACTCCAGAGCCTGACCAGAAACGAGGTGTCGCTCTGCTGGGTCCCCTGCCCGGACACTGGGGTATCGAGGGAAATGAGGCTGCAGACAGCCTCGCGAGGGAGGGGTCTGAGACGTTGTCGCAGGGCCCAGAACCCTTCTGTGGTATCTCTTGGTCCACCTCCAAGTCCTTGATAGAAGAGTGGATTAAGAAAATAAACCTAGCCTATTGGGAGTCAGTCCCAGGTCTTAGACAGGCTAAAGATCTTATAAGACCCTTTGCCTTAAGGGGCACTATTACTCTAAACAGAGCGGACCGAAGGCTGCTGGTGGGCTATCTCACTGGCCATGTAGGACTGCGGTACCACCTCCACAACCTAGGACTGTTTCAAGAGACAGAATGCCGACTCTGCTTGGAAGGCGACGAAACTTCCACACATATTCTTTGTGAATGTCCTGCTATCTGGCTTAGAAGAAGAACGTTTATCAGAGAGTTCTTGAGCCCTGCCCAAGTCCGGTTTTCATCAACTAAAGACTTTCTTGCCTTCATTCGCTAGTGGGGTACGTACACAATAGGCCTAACTTGGCCGCAGTGTTCACCATATGGGTTGCCCCCTCATTCCTTATAATAATAAAAATAATACCCACTCACCTGAAATCGATCAAGATCTGTATCGGTTACTCGAGTCTCACTTAGTGCGAGAATGGCCGGTGGTTTTTGTTCAAATAAAAACCGCTTTAAAAACAAATGAAAATTATTGAATACAAATTACAGCACACACCGATAAAAAGAAAAAAACTAGAAACAAGACAAAAGTCAATTCTAGAAAAAAGTTTGTTCCTAGAATAAATGTATAAACTTAAGTTAATAGATAATGAAATCGATTATATACAAGACTAGTAGGGATGTGGGTTCGACACGATCCACACGATCAACTTCCCAGTATGATGGATGTTGAATATTATGATTGGATATTTTAATAATAAATGAACAATAGGCAATATAGAATATATGTATAATACCGAGAATTTGTCACAATTGTTTATCAATATTTTCGCTAAAATGTCAAACTAAATGTGCGCACTTACAAGATTAGGATGACGAAAATGTACATAAAATTGATGTGTTAATGTTTTTCGGCACCTCAATGAAGTCGATATAGTTTTTAGTTCGAGCGGTATCGTGCAGGTACAAAAATCATTTAAGTCATTTAAACCTAAAAACCGCTCTACCGAATATTATAAAAATCTTTTCAGATTATATTGTCGCTAATACGCTTCGAACGGCACCCCAAGTAAGTCAATATCTTTTGTGGTTCGGGCCATATCGTGCATGTACAAAAATCACTTAAACAAAAAATCGCTTAAACAAAAAAACGGCTCGACCGAATTTTATGCTATCTTTTCAGATCATATTTTGGTTAATACTCTTCGAACGGCACGTCAACTAAGTCGATATCTTTTATAGTTCGCGCGATATCGTGCAGGTACAAAAATCACTTAAGTCATTTAAACCAAAAAACCGCTCTACCGAATATTATAAAAAACCTTTCCAGATTATATTGTCGCTAATACGCTTCGAACGGCACCTCAAGTAAGTCAATATCTTTCGTGGTTCGGGCGATATCGTGCAGATACAAAAATCACTTACGTCGCTTAAACAAAAAAACGGCTGGACCGAATTTCATGAAAATCTTTTCAGGTCATATTTTGGTTGATACGCTTCGAACGACACCTCAACGAAGTCGATATCAGTTTTGGTTCGCGCGATATCCTGCAAAAAAAAAGACCACATCCGTACGCACATACACACACACATATTTCCTCCCAATTTTTTGCTTAAAATGCTCCTGGGACCTTGAATACGTTGAAATTATCGATTTCGATTTTCGGACCGATTACAATAACTTCCTATACTGGGAAGTTAAAAACACAGTTCACTTTATAAGTATAATTCACTTTTATTCAAATATTTCAATCAAGGCAAGCGATAGTTTGCCGAGTTCGTAAGGGCAAACAGCTAATGCCTTATTTACGCCTAAACATAGAAAACAAGGTGTTTTTTTTTAAATTATGCGATTTATCACCTTTTTATAAGCAATATAAGTAATATTTCATTTTTTGTAACCGATAACCAAAATATAAATAATTTATTATTCCAAGAGTTTTTTTTCCTATCATTTTTTTTGTTTTCTTTATTTTTACATTTTTTACATTTCGAATCGAACTTTTTTCTTCTCCTTCAGTCTAAAAAAGTGGGTACTCAAAATTATTCTGTCAGATGGCGCTCTAAGTTATTTCAATTGCTCAATAAATGAAATGGTGCTACTAGTTAGTCGAAAAGTGTTTACTCGAACTGTTGATGCCAGATGGCATTAGATGATTAACAAAATGTATTCATTTAATGTGGATAGTCGCAACTATGGTATCAGATTGCGTTAGGTACCATAAAAAACATATATATGTAGTTCACAGTACAAATGTACAGTAAAATTTTGAAATACCGAATGCCGAGTTCGTAATCGTAATTTATTTCTAAAAATATGACATATTCCTTACAAGTTAGTCAAATCCAGCACTGTTGATGTCTTATTTATTTATTTATTTACAGTCTACAGAGTAAGTCTCCAACAGACAGATGCCCGTAAAATAATTTACTATAACTATGAATATAACAAAATTAACAAAGACAAAAAAAAAACCTTAGAAAATTAATTGTTGTATTAAACACTAGGCAAAAGATGATACAATATCAATAACCAACATTATTACCAAGAATGGACTTGAATGCATTTCTATCTAGGGTTAAATCAATTGAATCGTAAATTTTATTAAAGAGGTCAGAGCAAAACGTTACTGGTTCATGTTGGCCATAAACAGTCCTATGCTGAGAGACACACAATAGAGGTCTAGATCTTAAAGATACGCCAGGTGCATAAATATTAAAAAGAGAAAGCAATGAAGCAGATTTAATTCGGGAACATAAAACATCTCTGAGAAACATTACACTAGCGATATTTCTTCTAGTTTCTAAAGTCGGAAGTCCAAGAAGCAAACATCTAGAATTATATGAAGGCTGTGTACTGTTTTGCCAACTAATTTTACGTAGAGCAAAACGAGTAAAAGACTTTTGAATAGATTCGATACGAGAGCTGTGGAAAGAGCTAAGGGGATTCCAGACCACAGATGAGTACTCTAAGTGAGAACGAACAAGAGACATGTAAAGGACTTTTAACGTAAAAGAATCTCGGAAGTCAATAGAATTTCGTTTTAGAAAACCCAGCATTTTAAATGCTTTTGAGCATACTATATCAACATGGCAAGATGAACTAAATCTATGGTCAAGATTAAGACCAAGATCACAAATAGAATCAGGAGAATCAATAATCACACCATTAACATTATAAGAATGAGAAAACGGAACAATAAGTCGATAAAAAGACATTTTTTTACATTTAAGGGGATTTAGCTCCAACCTATTAACTTTGCACCAAGAAAAAAAGATATCAAGTTCTTTTTGAAGAATACTACAGTCGGATAAAGAAGAAATTGAAGTAAAAATCTTCATATCATCCGCAAATAATAGCGCATTGACACGAGAAAATATACTACAAGCATCATTAATAAAAATTATGAATAATAACGGACCAAGATGACTACCTTGTGGAACACCTGATTTAACTGCAAATATTCTCGACATACATGTATCAATTAGAACACACTGCTTACGGCCAATAAGATAGGAACTTATCCAATTAAGAAGAGAAGAATGAAAACTAATTGCGCGTAATTTCCTAATTAATAGTGCAATATCGACACGGTCAAAAGCTTTGACAAAATCCGTATAGATAACATCAACCTGCTTACCCTGTTCCATAGCATTAATTGTGTAGTTCTTAAACACTACCAGGTTAGTGGTAGTGGACTTCCCTTTCATAAAACCATGTTGTTCATCACATATACAATTGTTCACAACAAATTCAAGTCTGTGTTTTACCAGGCTTTCAAAACATTTAGGAACAGGTAATAACTTCGCAATACCTCTATAATTATTAATTTTATTACGACAACCCGATTTATGAAGCGGTTTAATATACGAAAATTTCCAAGAGTCAAGGAATAAACCAAACTTCAAGCACAGATTAAACACTTTGGTAAGAACATAAGAGAGGCTAGAGTAACATTTCTTTAATAATAGTTACACATTAAGTCAGGTCCATGAAAAATGTCACCACTTAAATCCTTTAGGCATAATTCAACTTCACCCTGCTCTAATTGAATAAGACCAAGATCGACAATTGAATCTAAATCAATACACGCAGAGCTAGGACCACTATTATGATTGGACATATAGACAGATTCAAAATAATCAGCAAAAAGATCACAGCTTTCTTGCAAACTATTAGAATGTAGACTCTTGTACTCCATGCAAGCCGGCATGGTAAACGAAACACGTTTAGATTTGATGTAAGTCCAGAAAGCCCTGCAATCATTTTTTATATTATTTTCAATAGTTGTAATATATTGATTATATAAAAATCTATTGAAAAATTGGTATTCTTTTCTTTTGAATTTGGCTAAATTGTAATCATTGCAATGAAGCCTTGAAATTTTGTGAGCTTTATTCTTAGCATTTTTAAGCCTCAACAAACCTTTAATGAACCAAGACGGATGATTAGAAGACACATGAACAACGATTGGAATAAAACGCTTAACACCAACATGAACCAATTCAAGGAACCTCGAATAGTAATTATCTAGATTAGAAGAAAAGCATTCAAGTTCCCTGTCCCAGTTCACAGATTGCAAATAATTATTCAGTCCATTATAATCACCTTTAATAAAATTATATTTAGATGAACTAACATTAATTGCAATTGAAGCAAATTTATAGGTGCAGATATCAAGTGCAAAAGGTTTGTGAAAAATGTCAATCTTAGCTAAAGGCTGCAGTACTTCAAATTCATTACAAATCAAATCTGGGCTAATAAAAGCTAAATCTAAAATCCTTCGTCAAATACCATTCCCTATTATTTCGATGATTAGCAAACAGTGTACGCATGGTACGCATCTCAAGAGGGCGGATTACCATTTTCTTCACAACCCCCTCGACATGGGTATCAAATGAAAGGGTATGATAAGTAGAATACAATAAGCTATGTCTTTATATCCACGGCGGCCGTCTCAAGAGGGCGGACTACCATTTCTTCACCACCACCTCGACATAGTTATCAATTGAAAGGGTATCATAAGTAGAATACCAGAAGCTATATAATATACTCAATATCTGGTTAGAATCATGGCAGTCATCTCATGAGGGCGGATTACCATTATCTTCACAATCCCCTCGACATGGGTATCAAATGAAAGGGTATGATAAGTAGAATACAATAAGCTATGTCTTTATATCCATGGCGGCCGTCTCAAGAGGGCGGACTACCATTACTTCACCACCACCTCGACATAGGTATCAATTGAAAGTAGAATACCATAAGCGATAAAATATACTCAATATCTGGTTAGATCCAAGGCGGTCATCTCAAGAGGGCGGATTACCATTTTCTTCACAACCCCCTCGACATGGGTATGAAATGAAAGGGAATGATAAGTAGAACACAATAAGCTATGTCTTTATATCCATGGCGGCCGTCTCAAGAGGGCGGACTACCATTACTTCACCACCACCTCGACATAGGTATCAATTGAAAGTAGAATACCATAAGCGATAAAATATACTCAATATCTGGTTAGATCCAAGGCGGTCATCTCAAGAGGGCGGATTACCATTTTCTTCACAACCCCCTCGACATGGGTATGAAATGAAAGGGAATGATAAGTAGAACACAATAAGCGATTTAGTATACTCAAAATATATTTAGATCCACGGCGGTTATCCCAAGAGGGCGGATACCCATTTTGTTTACATAGCCCATCGACATGGGTATCAAATGAAAGGGTATCATAACTAGAACATACTAGCATGAAATAATTAAACACGTGCATTTATGAACGAATTCAAAGGAACACTCGAACAAGGTCATTAGATTAGCATGTTGAAACAAAAATCGAGCAGGTTATGGATCAATGATTCCATAGTACAGAAAAAATCTTGGCCGAGAAAGTCGAAAGGAGCTTATGTTTTTTTTTTTCAAACGCAATAATATTAATTTGAATTCCTGCATTTTGTTATTTTGTTATTACCTACTTATAAAATAAATAAAAAAATTTAATGAACAATTAAATACATAATATTTCTTTATACAGAAGATTATTTATTTTTTATTTTAGAATGTATTAAAACAAAAAAGAGTGATATCCCACCAAACATTAAAAATGTGAATTAGAAGTTCGTGGGCGCGGAAATTATTTATTGGGACCGTTTAAAACACACTTATAACAAAAAGAAGTGATATGGATTAGTCAAGATGAATCGTCAATAGCATGAAATAATTAAACACGTGCATTTACGAACGAATTCGTGAAGCCACAAGGGTGCTCAGTATCCAAAAAAAAGAGAAATTCATGGGCGCAACGATTTTTGTTATCTCACTTGAATTCGATTCAAGTGTGGAAAGAAATATATAATGGGATGACTGAAGTCACTGACATATAGTAATGGACTGCTGATTGACGATGCTGAATGGCACCATTTTTCTCCAGAAATAGAAAACCTTTTTTATGCAAACAAAAAAATTTCTTCGAATTTAGGAGAAAATAAGTGATAAGATGTTTGTTATAATTAACGGAAATAAATTTCCATCACTCATTTTTATTTATTAGCAGTTTTTTCATTAAATAAATGTATTTATTCCAAAACCGTGACGGTTATTTCCCCTGTTTAACGAAGTTTTCAAAATCGCTCAAGAGTGAGACAGAAGAACGAAAACTATACCTGTCTATTTTTTTTTTCTAATTATGTTTATATCGCTGACATGCGCTGACGATTACAGTTCATTGGGATTTAACGTGGGAGCGAGGCAGGAATAGTTTTTGGTGCCATTTCTTTGTATGGGATTTTGCTCATTTAGCAGTCCATTACTATATGTCAGTGACTGAAGTGATTTTTGTTTGAATTATGTAAGTGGGAATGAAAATTTTAATTGTGAATGTGTTGAGGTGAGAAGTGTTACCAGAGTAAATATTTATTCGAGTGAATGTATGAAGTTTTGAATGTATGTTCGTAAGGAAAGTTTGGTTTCTTAAAGTTAAATTAGTATCAATGATAATGATGTTAAATGATGCTACTCAATGTAATTGTTATCCAAAGATGATGTTAAGTGTTGATAAGTTCTTGATGTTCCCTTGTTATAGCTTAGAGTATATGTAACTGCACCTGGTTTCCTAGTGCGGCTTTATTTTTCTGAAATAAAAAGTAATAACGTGCCCTACGGTGATAGGTGAACGAAGAAGGAATAGAAAACATGAAAGATAAACCAGGGAGATTTATCTTATGTTGTGAAGAATTGAACAGCCGGGCAAGGATATATAGGTGGTATATCATATGGGAGAAGTTCGAAAGGAGACCCCTAATATTATAAAAAAACAATAGAAATATGTTTGTTTTGGTTTTGGGGCCTGTCCGGCCCAAGGTCCATAGCCTCATTTGTCCCTGACTCCGCCGGCGATGAAACCATCGGGCTAACGGGAATAATCCTGTTGCAGTGTTATGCCTGCTAAAATCAGACGATTCCTATCACAAACGAAAAATGTACTTGTCGTCCGTCAGTATGATGTCAAAAGATGCTCCCCTGCAATGACATGCAATGTTAAAGAGCATATGGAACTGGTATGGAAACGGGAGCGCTGTAAGCTCCTTTTGAAGTGCTCAAAGTGTGCTATTGGAGCACTCCATTTCCCGCTGGGTTGCTTTCAAACCCTGTTCTGTATCTTGATTTTGGGTAAAAAATGTTAGTTTTGTTTTAGAATCAAACAACCCTCGGTATCCACAAGTAGGATATCTTAGTAATCGTAAGAAATGCGGCATTCATTTCAATAATAAAAACAATAATGTATGATGGAAAAAAGAAATAAGGGGCTTATTTGTAAAAAAAATGTGAAAAGAATGAAAGAATAAGTATCGAAGTCTTTAACTAAAAAACTGAATAATAACATGTGGAGTCAGATAAGTAAAACATAAGGAATTGTTTCCACTCTCAAAATGATTTTTGGAACATGCACTTTATGTTGGTGAACAAGAAAAAATTTTAAACTTGAAAAAGTAAAAAAATCGAATTGAAAATCGTGAATTTTGGCATTTTTTCGTCAATTTTTTCAAAATAGTCTTGCTGCTAGAGGGCGCTTTGCGCTTTTTCTCAGATTCTGTTGATGATTAAAACGTCAAAAGAAAAGCTATTGAAGAACTTCAACTGCTACTTTGATCTCATTTAATTTTCGTGCAAATGCATAATTTTAGCATAAAAACTAAACTAGTTGGGATGTGGGTTTGACCCCTTCGGTCCTCACGATTAACTTCCCAGTATGATGAACGAAGATGGAATTATCTGACTTCTGACAAAATGGTTACACGTTTAACACTAGTGGAAAATTGGCTAGTATCAAAACTGATGACATAGCAATCCCGAGAAAAGCTAGTTCAAATAATTATAATAGTAGTAAATCCACAAGATTTTTCTAGAGAATTTGTTTTTCCTGAACGTTAGCAAACAAACATGTCGTCCGTATTTCGTTCTGCACTAAAGCGGGTGTTCAAATTCGTATTGAGCGTGCTGAAGCGCCGTTGACAAACTGAGGAGCGAATGACTTCATTTGGAAATTCCAAAGCTTTCCGGAGATATTAGCAAACTGTAGACTTGATAAAAAAAAACAGATTTTGTGGTAACTATTGGAAATCCCGGGATAAACCGCAATTTCCTGAAACTGTATCACGCGTAGAAAACAATTCCCCGTCAAAAAGTGCTAATCTAAAGTTTGAAAAATTACCACTGTTTGTAAAGGGTAACGAAATTTTGAAATGTTGTCGGATTTTGACAAGTGATGTTTTTTTCGAAGGCTATCGCTGTGCAGAACCCAAAAAGATCACTTCGTTAAGAACGGGTCTCATTGCATCGAGTTTATTAGATATTAGCAAAACTTGTCAATTTAAGGTCTTTCTGACAATTAGCCGACCGATTATGAAATTTTTTTCAGATCATTTTTTCGTTAATATTTTTTTTCGGAACCTCAATGAAGTCGATATAGTTTTTAGTTCGCGCGGTATCGTGCAGGTACAAAAATCATAAACGTCGTTTAAACAAAAAAAAACGGTTCGACCAAATTTTATGAAAATCTTTTCAGATGATATTTTGGTTAATACTCTTCGACCGGCTCAACTAAGTCGATATCTTTTATAGTTCGCGCGATATCGTGCAGGTACCAAAATCACTTATGTCATTCAAACGAAAAAACCGCTCGACCGAATATTTTAAAAATCTTTTGAGGCTAATACGCTTCGAACGGCACCTCAAGCCAATATCCTTCGTGGTTTGGGAGATATCGTGAAGGTACCAAAATCACTTACGTCGCTTAAACAAAAAAACGGCTCGATCGAATTTTATGCAAATCTTTTCAGATCATATTTCGGTTAATACGCTTCGCACGACACCTCAACGAAGTCGATATCAGTTTTGGTTCGCGTGAAATCGTGCAGGAAAAAATGACCACATCCGTACGCACACACACACATACTTCCACCCAATTTTTTGCTTAAAATGCTCCTGGGACCTTGAAAGATGAAAATACGTTGAAATTTTCGATTTCGATTTTCGGACCGATTACAATAACTTCCTATTCTGGGAAGTTAAAAAGATAGTAATAATAAAACCCTGCATACCTCGCATACACCCCTAGACCCAAGCCTTACATCATTACATTCTCCTTGCAAAAAAAGCGCTTTAGGAAAGCCTTACTCGAAAATACAATTCATAAATTTTTTCTCTATCCAAATTATTCTTTCTCTATCATTATAAAAAATTTAATGGAAGCTACAAAGTTATCAGCTTATATTCAATCGACACCGCCTGCCACCCAAAGTCTCACTAGAAAAACAATAGATAAAGTGAAAGTTCACCTATTTTCGATCTCTTTTTTCTTGACTCAATAAACGAAAATTCATATTTTAATAAGATCAAAAACAAAATTTCGAAACGAATATTTAAGAGTAAATTGAATACCAGAAAACGAAAGCAAGAACACAAAGAAAATACGTCGGATACAGAAAATTTCTCTATCTCCGAATTCTCGTACCCCACTGTTCGGTTCCGAAGAAACTGCGTTTAGCTCAGCTTCTGAGGGTACTCTATCAACCATAACCTTCTATATTTACAAGTCATGAACACCAGTTGTGTATGTGTTAATGGGTGGTCCGGATGCCATATTCGTTTACTGTGAAATTGTATGGAAAATTGGATATGCGAATTATTATTTTTTGTTTGTTTGGTGAATTAATTATGTTAAAAGAAAGTTATTTAGTTGCTATTCCTGACAACAATTGAATTAAAACGTTGGCATAGAAGTGATACCCAAAAATCATGAATTTTAGTGAAATTAGTGTTTTTTTTTAGTGTCTTACAGTGACCCAACAGTGATATTCGAATTTTCGATGATTTTAAAGTGAATAGTTCTTCATTATGATGTAATTATTTCAGATATAAGTGCAGAAAATGTGAAAGAAAGTGCTAAATTTATTGTTTTGTTTGACATTTAAATTGGGGCATATTTCGCGCATTTATGTATAAATATTGCATCTTGGATATAAAAACATTCTAGAATGATGATATAGCAGTAATCGGCAAAATGTGCAATGGCTTTATATCCAAGATAAAACCTTTATAAATGCACTGAATATGCCCCAATTTAAATGGCAATCAAAACAATAACTTTAGCACTTTCTTTAACATTTTTCTGTACTTATATTTTTATTAACTCAACTTTTTTTCTAATGAAACACGACATAACCACCGCGAATGTAAACAGTAAGTGACCAACTTTACAATATTAACACATTTAATCACTCAATGTTTTTTTAATTTCTTTAATCAAATCACATAAGGTTTACATGAATATAATAGTTTCCACTGTAAGACTAATTATTTCACTAAACAATCAAAAAAAATCTAAAATCCACTTTTCCTATGTATATAGAAGGTTATGGTATCAACGCAAACCTTTGCGTGAGAGTAAGTTCAATTAAATTGAATGTGTTGGAGTTTTCACGTTGATTTTCTGTGACAAAGAAGCTGGAGATATTAGGTACAGCTTCCCCTGTTGTGTAAGGCTGGTCGTCCACTGGAAGCGTATTCGAGCGGCTTCGCGCTACGGCCATACATATGAGCGGCTACAAGCGGCTCATTTGTATGGCCGAAGCGCGAAGCCGCTCGAATACGCTTCCAGTGGACGACCAGCCTAAGGCCTCGGCCACGATAAGAGCGGCGAGAAGGACTTTGCTATTTGCCACTCTGCCGCTCGCTGCTCGTATCTTGGCAGGGTTTTACCCTTTGTATACAGCAGTATGATAATTACATATCAATTGTACATTTTATTTAAGAAAATTTGTACATTACATGCTTAGTGTTTCCAGAGGAAGAAATATATTGAGATTAATCTCGATATATTTAAATTAATGAAATTATGAAGTTGCCTATTTGGTCAAGGGAAGCAGTGTTTCCTTTGCTTCCAAAGAGGAATCGCCACTGCCTGGAGGGTTGCAATTTCTTGTAGGTTCAGGCTTTTGCTAACGCTAATGTGGGTATGATGTATTAAGTAAATTACCTTTTTTTATTGTAGGTATTTATCAGACGGATTGTCAAGATAGTATTTGTCGATGATTTTTAAGTTAGGTCATTCAACAGTACGAGAAATTGCCCTGGATACCTCCAAAGCGATTTAGGCACAATTGTCGGCAACATAGTGAACACCACCAAACAAGGAGTAATGGAAAAAAAGTAGGATCTTCCCAACTGCATAGGAGCTATCACACATAAATTTAACATGTAAATCGAATTCAGGCACTCAGTACTTTCTATTTCAAAAATAGTAATTTATTTTTTTAACATATTCACAGGTTCCCAGCGCTACAACTTTAAAGGAAACTATAGTATGGGTTTGTTAGCGAATTGCGATGCAAATTATACCTTCACGGCGATAGATATTGTGGCTTGATGGGGGTGTGTTGGCAGCATTGAATTTGCCCGAGGATTTTCCTCTCATTGAGAGCACGTTGCTGTACCAACATTTATTTGTGGGAGATGCTGCGTTCCCACGGCATACAATGCGACCTCTTCCAGGTCATTGCCTAGAGGAAAAAAGTAGCATTTCAACAAGCGTTTGCCGAGAGCACGAAATACTATCGAAAACGCTTTTGCGATGCTATCGATTCAGTGGCGGATCTTAAAGCAAACAATGAACATGTCAGGCTGCGGTGGTTTTGCAGGATTACATAAAAATACCTGAAGATGCACAGAAGTACATTACAAAAGATGTTATAGACCACCGCAATTGTGTAAGTATGGCAGTAATTTTTTAACTAGCTTAAAAATTACTTTTAAATTAAAATTGAAAATTATTACAGTAACAATAGGTGTGAAAATTGGATAAATACGTCAAAATATTGACTAAAACTGAAAGCAAAAAATTCAAGAACAATATGTTCCATTGGTATAAACCGTTGTAGACAGTGGCGTAGCGTAGATTTCTGCCACCCGGTGCGGACCCTAAATTTGCCGCCCTCTGTTTTCGCAACTTACCAAAAAAAATTATCATACCCTGTCCCTATTTACAGATTCAAAATAAAACACCTATTATATATTAAAATTTTATTCTGCGTGTTTTTTGCAAGGCAAACTCTTTAATACATTCGTCAATGTTAATTTGTACCTCTTGTTCTATCGCCAAAATAGCAAGGTTTGTTAACCTTAACGTGGACATTGTAGATCTTAAATAATTTTTAATTAGTTTTAATTTAGAGAAGCTTCTCTCACAACTGGCATTACTTATGGCAGCTGTGAGGAAAATTCTTAGCATTATAACTATATTAGGTAATCCTGCTTCAAGTTTTGACTCAAAAATAAACTTGAGTAAACCCAGTGGACCGGAATCAATAAGTTCTTTCTTATAGGCTGCTGTGGCTACGAAAGCTCTTAGACGCGCACACTCAAGCTTGAACTCCTCTCTGTCAACATCTTGAGGAGCTTGTTCGAGGTTGCATTTCTCATCACCCACGCCTAATATTATTGAAGGCATTATGAAGTGTTACTTCTAAAACACATTCGGTCTATATACATTGAGTTTATTCACAGAACTGAACTCGTTTCTAATATCATTTATAATTCATATACTAATATAATTCTTATACTAATATAATTCATTCTTATACTCTAACAGGAATTATAGCACAAGTATAGTGTTGGGAACTTCAACTTCTAACAATCTTCCCCTCAAAGCTATACAAGTGCTTTTAATAAAGTCCTAACATATTTGTTAATTTATTATGTTTTAGTTTACTTAGATTCTTAGTCAGGATATCAGCGATCATAACACCGGTGGGGACGTACTTCAATGTGATTAATGATTTCTGGTATACCTCACGTACATAGTGATACCGAATATCGATGTGTTTACTTCGTGCGTGATATGTTGGATTTTTGACTAACTGCAGGGCGCTGAGGTTATCGCCGTTTAACTCGGTTGGGTCTTCTATGAACCTGCTAGCTCCAATCTCATTTAAAAGGTTCCGTAAGAAAACAGTTTCCTTTGATGCAGATGCCAGCGCCATGTACTCAGCTTCTGTGCTGCTCAATGCAACAGATGCTTGTTTTCGGGACTCCCAAGAAACCACTCCGCCAGCTAGAATAAAACAAAATCCAGTGTATGATTTTCGGTCATCGCAGCTACTACCCCAATCAGCATCTGCGTACCCATGTAATGGCTCGCCAGTAGACCTGAAAGTAAGTTTGAAATCCTTAGAATGATTCAAATACCTCAAAATGTGCTTGACTGCATTCAGATGTTCCTTGTGTGGCCTCACATTAAATTGTGCCAATTTATTGACTGAGTGGAAGATATCAGGCCGAGTGGATATTCCAAGGTAGGTTAACGAGCCAACGAGCGATTGGTATAATTTCGGGTCAACTTTGGAGCAGTTGGAGCACTCTAAGCATCTTTTAAATTGTTGTCCTGGATCTAGTGGTGTATTGCATTTTCTCGATTCTATCATGTTATATTCTTCCAGTAGATTCCGAATAAATTGTCTTTGCGAAATACTTATGGTCTTTTTGTCGTAATCTCGACTCACTTCCATACCCAGGAAGTATTCGATCGGACCTTTGTCCACGACTTCAAATTCTAAACTAATAAAATGTTTTATTTTATTCAATATTTGTTCATTTGAACATGCGATGAGGATATCATCAACATAAACTGCAATAATGTTAATATTACCGTTTGCATTCATTTGGTATACACATGTATCTATGTCACAACGTTTAAAGCCAATCTTTTTTAAAACTCCATCTAACTTACTATTCCATTCTCTCCCTGATTGCTTTAAACCGTATAGGGCCTTTTTTAATTTACATACTTGCTTTGGCTTATTTCGATCTATAAAGTGTTCTGGCTGCTCCATGTAGATCTCGTGCTGAAGTTCTCCATTTAAATATGCAGAGGCTACGTCTAGTTGATGCACCTTCAAATCAAGTTCAACTGCCACTGCTAAAATTAATCTAATGGTTGAGTATCTTACCACAGGTGAGAACGTCTCCTTATAGTCAAATCCAAACTTTTGACTGCATCCTTTTGCTACTAGTCTTGCCTTGTATCTTTCAACAATCCCATCTTTGTTTCTTTTAATGTTAAATACCCATTTTGACTTGATGGGTCTGCGTTTTCCATAAGCGACTTGTATTCTGCTTTCATGGACTGAAGCCATTTGTCAGCATCCTCACGTCCTAATGCTTCCTTTACTGTTATAGGGTTAGTGAGAAAATCCTTTTGATATTTATCAATGTAGTAATTATACTTTATATTTTGTTTACGCGGACGCAGAGTTCGTCGATCTTCTGTAAAGTTACTAAAATCCCTATTTTCGTCCTCTGAGTCTTCTCCCACAGAAACATAGCTCGTATCGGTACTGGAATCCTTATCAGTAACGAGAGCACCACTAATCGCTACTTCAGGATCTTTTGGTTCAGCCACAGCACCACAAGCCCCTGCTTCAGCATCTCTATGTTTAGCTACAGAACCACTAGTCCCTGTTTCAGAATCTCTCGGTTCAGCCACAGCACCACTTGTCTCTGCTTCTACATCTCTTGGTTCAGCTACAGCACCACTTGTCTCTGCTTCAACATCTCTTGGTTCAGCCACACCACCACTACTAATATCAGCACCATCATCCTTCCAGGATTTTTGTGGATAAAATGTATTATCGTATTGTTCTTTGCCTATTTCTACTACACTTCTATCTGTCTTGGAAACAACACTGCCTTCTAAATGCTCTATAAATGCAGCATCCCGACTTTTGAAGATTTTTCGTGTTTTCGGCTCATACAAACGATAAGCTTTGGATTCAGTTGAATAACCTGTCATGAAACACTCGATACCTTTGGGATTGAACTTAGATCTTCTAGGTCGTTTGTTTAACATAATGACCTTACAGCCAAACTTTCTAAAATGTGAAACAGATGGTTTTATACCTGTCCAAACTTCATTGGGTGTGACGTCATTAAGAATTTTTGTAGGTGAACGGTTTCTTAAATATACAGCAGTATTCACAGCTTCACCCCACAATGATTCCGGTAAACCTGAACTTAATAACATGCACCTTGCCATTTCTATTACGGTTCTATTTGCGCGCTCGGCAACACCATTTTGTTGCGGTGTGTATTCAACAGTGAGCTGGCGCTTAATTCCGTGCTCATTCAAAAACATTTCAAAGTCACCACTAAGGTACTCTCGACCATTGTCACTTCTAAGAACCTTTATACTCTTCCCTGTCTCACGTTCAACCAAAGCATTAAATTTCTTGAAAGCACCAAAAACCTCACTTTTACTTTTTAAGAAGTACACAAATATTTTTCTGCTAAAGTCGTCTATAAACAAAGCAAAGTATTTAGCGCCTCCGAGTGACGTTGTTCTCATGGGGCCACATATGTCACTATGAACGACTTCCAGTAACTCTCTGCTTCGAATGGTAGCATTTGTGGGGAATGGAGTACTTTTTACCTTCGCCTTTAAACAGATTTCACAATCAATCGTTTCGAGTGTTTTCTTTAGGTTCAATCCTCGCACCATGTCATGCCTATATAATGAACTCAAAGCACTTGCATTCAGATGACCATACCGTTCATGCCACAACACAAAGTTGTTATCAGGAACTTTTCTCAAATTAAACAATGCATGTGATTTCTTCAAACTGTGCAAAAATAAATCACCTATTTTACTGGCACTTATCACTTTATTTCCGTCACGCGTCTTGATTATAGCTGCTTCATCGTTGAATTCAACTTTATGACCTGCTTTGGTGGCTTTACTTATAGATAAGAAATTTGTTTTCAATTCTGGTATAAACAGCACATCCTGCAATAGAATTTTATTATATTTAGTTTCAATACATACTACACCTCTTCCGCTTGATTCTATAAATTTTTCATCAGCCAATTCCACTTTTTCCTTATGGGGACTTAAGTGTGTAAACATTGCTTCAACACAACATATGTGACAAGTTGTGCCGCTGTCAAATACCCAAGTCCATTGGTCTAGTACTTTAAGATTTATGGCATTTAAAATTGCAAATGAAGTAGTAGATTTGTTTACATTTCTGTTTCTGTTCGACTCTCGACATGCTGATGCATAGTGGCCTTTTTTTTGCAAATGTAACATCTTCCACGTACCGTTTCTCCTTTTTGTGGCTGTGTTGATTTTTTCTGGTGCTTCGAGAAAAATGCCGTTTCGTGGTTTCCATGAGAAGTGCTCTCTTCGCGCCTTCCCCCTTCTTCTAGCAACTTGGTTTTTAATACACTGGAACTTGGTAACGTGTCTCTGGACTCAATCGCAACTACAAAATTCTCGTAACTCTGAGGTAGACTGGACAGTAATATAATTACTAGCAACTCGTCTTTCAATTCAACGTCTATCTCAATTAATTTTTCATGCACGTCAAAAAATTGTTTTACATGATCTGACATTGGTGCGTCTTCCGTCATCTTCAAACTCAATAGTTGCTTAAATAGAGTAACTTTCCTTGCTGGCCCCTTTGGTTGATGCACTTCCTCTAATTTTGTCCACGCATCTTTGGATGTCTTGCAATTTTTTATATAGATGAGTTGAGCTGGTTTTACACTGAGTAAAATAGTTGCTAGGGCCTTCTCATCCTTTGAAGTCCAAGTTATTGCCGCGACAGCATCTTCTGGCTTAATTGTTGCTGCGGCCACGTAACACCACATTTCACTATGGATTAACACAGACTTCATCTGAATCTTCCAGCTATCGTAGTTATCATCATCCAGCTTTTCTATCTGGTATAGAGACGAACTCATGATGGACTCGATTGCTCAAAAAGAAATTAAAATATAATTTTTTTTTTTTTACTTTTAATTTAAAAATTTTCAAACCGCATGGGACCGGGGCCCATAACCTTTGTTACTTCTAAAACACATTCGGTCTATATACATTGAGTTTATTCACAGAACTGAACTCGTTTCTAATATCATTTATAATTCATATACTAATATAATTCTTATACTAATATAATTCATTCTTATACTCTAACAGGAATTATAGCACAAGTATAGTGTTGGGAACTTCAACTTCTAACATGAAGGCATATTTTTCGGCCACTTTCTGGAGCTGCTGGAACCTATCTCGAATTTCAGCATTTACTCTATCTAGCGAAGAAAACATTTTTCGTCTTAGATCGTCTTCATACGATACGCCGGCATCTCTACTTCCGTCGCCAAAAATATGCTTCCTCTTAATCCGTCTTGTAGGTTCAATAGATATGCCAAGTTCTTCACACAAGCCTTTAGCGTAACTTAAAGCGTCGTCTACGAGTTCCTCTCGTTTCTCTTGTATAAAAGTCTTTAGGGCGCTTATTTTCTGAGCACACTGATGTAAGTTAAGTCCCTCTGTTTGCAAATAATTTTGGGCATCATTCACTTCACGCAGCACCGGTTGCCAGAGACCCAAGAAACATAAAAACGAAAATGATTGAATCGCGACTAGCAAAGTACCTGCGTCCGTTCGTGTGTTCAAGCTTTCGTCTATTTCTGTTAGCTTCTCTAGCGCTGTCAAAATTTCTTTGTAATAATTTCTTGTCATGTTTACTGCATCGCCTCTTGCGCTCCAACGAGTGTCCTGAATCCTCTTCAAACTCTTCCCTGTGGCAGCAATCAGAATATCCCATCGGTGTGTGGACATAGAAAAGAAAGCATAACAACGTTCCAATGTGCCGAAGAAAGTTACTGAATTCACCTCCACCGATGCCGCATGTAAGCAAACTAGATTCAATGAGTGGTTTGAACAGGGCACAAATTCGGCATTAGGATTAATATATTTTATTCGTTGCTGCACACCTGTCTGTCTTCCGGCCATTGTAGCGGCATTATCGTAAGCTTGCCCTCTACAATCCATAATGTCGAGCCCATCAGCGTCGAGTTTACTTAAAATCATCTCACTAATGCCTTCGGCTGTTTTGCTCTTCGTTTCAATGAAATCTATAAAAGATTCCACTACTCGTACTTCGCGACTCTCAATCATCACATATCTTAATACTTGGCTTGTTTGGTCTTTGTGGGAAATATCATGGAATAATACTTGGCCTTTTGCACATGACCTATAATTTTTTGGCGAACTTTTTTGCCTAAAACTTCAATAAACTCGTTTTGAATTTCTGGTGACATATAAGAAAGTGAAATTTTTTGGCCCATTTTAATTCTTACTAAATGTTCTCGGAGAACAGGATCGTATTTTGCCAGTAGATGCACCAGCTCTAAAAAGTTACCTCTATTGGCACTGGTGTCATTTTCCCTGTGGCCGCGTAACGCTAAATTTTGTTTTGCCAGAAATCTTATTATATCAAACATTCTCGTTAGAATTTCATGCCATTTTTTTATTTCTTTTGTCACGATTTCTTGCTCTTTTTTATCGATAGTCTGTCCTTTTTGAAGTCTTGTTTCCAACTCCTTCCATTTGCAAAAATTTCGGTTATGTGCAGGACTTGATTCATGGTTTCTGACTTTGGGGTTCAGTTTCCACCAAGTAGTAAACCCGTCGGAGGAGCAAAACTTCGATACGTTCGGTGAATTTGCGTTCTCAAATAGGCGACAACAGAAACAAAACTAGTTGGGATGTGGGTTCGACCCTTTCGGTCCACACGATCAACTTCCCAGTATGATGGATGTTGAATATTATGATTGGATATTTTAATAATAAATGAACAGAGAATTTGTCACAATTGTTTATCAATATTTTCGCTAAAATGTCAAACTAAATGTGCGCACTTACAAGATTAGGATGAAGAAAATGTATATAAAATTGATGTATTAATGTTTTTCGGAACCCAAATGAAGTCGATATAGTTTTTAGTTCGCGCGGTATCGTGCAGGTACAAAAATCACTTAAGTCATTTAAACCAAAAAACCGCTGGACGGAATATTATAAAAATCTTTTCAGATTATATTGTCGCTAATACGCTTCGAACGGCACCTCAAGTAAGTCAATATCTTTCGTGGTTCGGGCGATATCGTGCAGGTACAAAAATCACTTACGCCGCTTAAACAAAAAAACGGCTCGACCGAATTTTATGAAAATCTTTTCAGATCATATTTTGGTTAATACTCTTCGAACGGCACGTCAACTAAGTCGATATCTTTTATAGTTCGCGCGATATCGTGCAGGTGCAAAAATCACTTAAGTCATTTAAACCAAAAAACCGCTGGACCGAATATTATAAAAATCTATTCAGATTATACTGTCGCTAATACGCTTCGAACGGCACCTCAAGTAAGTCAATATCTTTCGTGGTTCGGGCGATATCGTGCAGGTACAAAAATCACTTTCGTCGCTTAAACAAAAAAACGGCTGGACCGAATTTCATGAAAATCTTTTCAGATCATATTTCGGTTAATACGCTTCGAACGACACCTCAACGATGTCGATATCAGTTTTGGTTCGCGCGATATCGTGCAGGAAAAAATGACCACATCCGTACGCACATACACACACACACACACACACATACTTCCTCCCAATTTTTTGCTTAAAATGCTCCTGGGACCTTGAAAGATGAAAATACGTTGAAATTTTCGATTTCGATTTTCGGACCGATTACAATAACTTCCTATACTGGGAAGTTAATAATGATGCTTTAGAAGGAGAATAAGCCATCCAAGTGCGTAAAACTTTTTCACCATTAGTCAATGTGCGCCAAAACCATTCCCGAGTTAGTCGCCGCCTAGACAATACTTTCGGTGGTATAGAATTCTCGTCTGGGTCTGATTGAACCGTTCGTGGTACTGTTGGCTCTTCAGCGAAGTCAGTATTAATGTGCTGAAAGACTTCGGGACCTCGCTGTATTAATAGCAATCGCATGTTCGAATCTATATTTTCAGGCCATTTTCCAATGTCGTTTCCGTCAAAGTCTGGCCCTTTTGATGTGGTTGCAGTTTGTTGTGATGTCGAAATTTCAGCAATCGTATCGGCTGCACGTGAAGCTGACAAATTCGTAATATCTAAAAGAGGTCCTAGAAATTCCTCAGTGCCCGGTACTTGTACTACTTCAGCTTCTTCTTGGTTTTGAGCAACACTAGCCTATGAAGAACTAACACCCGATGACCTGTAGATTCTGGCTTCTCCAAAGAAACTTTCACAAACTTGAGTATAGCGCCTTCATTTTTTCTGATACTTTCCTCTTTGACTTTCTTCTTATTTCGATACGCTGCTCCACTTTCTCTTACTCTTTTCATAGTTTTGTATGCTATAACAACACAAAACCGTTATAGAAATAACTAATAATATCACGAATACATTACGCGCGCGTAAAATTAATTTACTTAAGGTAAATGTACCATATTCCGGCCTATTACATAATTACGGTCTATTAATCTATGATATTCTGGGAGTAAAATATTTGACCTAAGGTCTTTTTAATGTGGAGTGCATAAACTCGTTTTCAATCAGGCGGTCGACGCGAACACGTCATCTGAAGCAATTGTGTAATGAAAAGTAACAAAGACTTGCGATCATCTTTCTAAGATCATAACAAGCATCAGAAAGTTCATTTTTGTACTATTTTAATTTTTTCCATTAAATAAGACTATATTTAATAACTCATAATAATTTAAACCACTTATTAGGTGTTTTTATAATTAAAAAACCAATAGTTCATGATTTTATTAGGAATGTACGTTATTCCGTTCTTATGCCCGGTACGCAGCTCAAACAGAAAAAAAATTCCCTATAAAATGTATGTAAAAAAACGTAAACGAAATCAATAGCGATTTTTTTTGTAATTTCGTTTTGTGGTTCGCAGCTCCGTGGGAATTTTGCTAGTATGCCTATTGAATCGTAGATAGCATTGACTGTTAAGGCCCCCATAAGACGGTCAAATGGGAATGAAGTACATGCTGTACGATGATTTTCTTCAAACTATGCGCGCATCGAGTTTTGATCCGCGGACCGGCCCACAATCGATAGTTTTCATTGTACATCCGCTCTGGGATGTACATACATCTAATTTGACCGTCTATGGGGGCCTTTAGTCTCCACCTGTTTCGTTTTGATTTATGTGTCCGGACATGTGTATTCCCATATTCTGTCAAATGCAAGTATTTAATGAGGGGGATGAAGTAAAGGAACAGGCTGCTAGATGGAGGTAAAAAAATCAAAAAATACCTTTTACAAAAACCGAACAAACTAAGCTGTTTACTATTTCTCCACACTAATCTACACAGAACTTTTCAGTGTAGAAAATAAATTTTTAACTCCAGCGAAAAATTCCGTTTGAGATGCGTACCGGGCATTAGAACGGAATTGAGGACTAGATGTGTGACGATCTGAAAGCTAATTCCGTGC
>CATLJY010000232.1:0-41741 GCA_949987705.1 Thereva unica | reverse complement strand
AAATAGAAAATAACTTAAATTCACTTTATTCATCGAAATAAAGTTATATTCATCAAATACATCCAAAATAACTTAAATTCACTTTATTCATCGAAATTAAGTTATATTCATCAAATACATCCAAAATAACTTAAATTCACTTTATTCATCGAAATTAAGTTACATTCATCGAGTACATCCAAAATAACTTAAATTCACTTTATTCATCGAAATTAAGTTACATTCATCAAATACATCCAAAATAACTTAAATTCACTTTATTCATCGAAATTAAGTTACATTCATCAAATACATCCAAAATAACTTAAATTCACTTTATTCATCGAAATTAAGTTACATTCATCGAGTACATCCAAATAACTTAAATTCACTTTATTCATCGAAATTAAGTTATATTCATCGAGTACATCCAAAATAACTTAAATTCACTTTATTCATCGCAATTAAGTTATATTCATCAAATACATCCAAAATAACTTAAATTCACTTTATTCATCGAAATTAAGTTATATTCATCAAATACATCGAAAATAACTTAAATTCACTTTATTCATCGAAATAAAGTTACATTCATCGAGTACATCCAAAATCACTTAAATTCGCTTTATTCATCGAAATTAAGTTACATTCATCGAGTACATCCAAAATAACTTAAATTCACTTTATTCATCGAAATTAAGTTATATTCATCAATACATCGAAAATAACTTAAATTCTCTTTAATCATCGAAATTAAGTTATATTCATCGAGTACATCCAAAATAACTTAAATTCACTTTATTCATCGAAATTAAGTTACATTCATCGAGTACATCCAAAATAACTTAAATTCACTTTATTCATCGAAATTAAGTTACATTCATCGAGTACATCCAAAATAACTTAAATTCACTTTATTCATCGAAATTAAGTTATATTCATCAAATACATCCAAAATAACTTAAATTCACTTTATTCATCGAAATTAAGTTACATTCATCGAGTACATCCAAAATAACTTAAATTCACTTATTCATCGAAATTAAGTTACATTCATCAAATACATCCAAAATAACTTAAATTCACTTTATTCATCGAAATTAAGTTACATTCATCAAATACATCCAAAATAACTTAAATTCACTTTATTCATCGAAATTAAGTTACATTCATCGAGTACATCCAAAATAACTTAAATTCACTTTATTCATCGAAATTAAGTTATATTCATCGAGTACATCCAAAATAACTTAAATTCACTTTATTCATCGAAATTAAGTTACATTCATCAAATACATCCAAAATAACTTAAATTCACTTTATTCATCGAAATTAAGTTACATTCATCGAGTACATCCAAAATAACTTAAATTCACTTTATTCATCGAAATTAAGTTATATTCATCGAGTACATCCAAAATAACTTAAATTCACTTTATTCATCGAAATTAAGTTATATTCATCAAATACATCCAAAATAACTTAAATTCACTTTATTCATCGAAATTAAGTTCCATTCATCGAGTACATCCAAAATAACTTAAATTCACTTTATTCATCGAAATTAAGTTATATTCATCAAATACATCCAAAATAACTTAAATTCACTTTATTCATCGAAATTAAGTTACATTCATCAAATACATCCAAAATAACTTAAATTCACTTTATTCATCGAAATTAAGTTATATTCATCAAATACTTCGAAAATAACTTAAATTCACTTTATTCATCGAAATTAAGTTACATTCATCGAGTACATCCAAAATAACTTAAATTCACTTTATTCATCGAAATTAAGTTATATTCATAAAATACATCCAAAATAACTTAAATTCACTTTATTCATCGAAATTAAGTTATATTCATCAAATACATCCAAAATAACTTAAATTCACTTTATTCATCGAAATTAAGTTACATTCATCGAGTACATCCAAAATAACTTAAATTCACTTTATTCATCGAAATTAAGTTATATTCATCGAGTACATCCAAAATAACTTAAATTCACTTTATTCATCGAAATTAAGTTATATTCATCAAATACATCCAAAACAACTTAAATTCGCTTTATTCATCGAAATTAGGGTACATTCATCAAATACATCGAAAATAACTTAAATTCACTTTATTCATCGAAATTAAGTTACATTCATCAAATACATCGAAAATAACTTAAATTCACTTTATTCATCGAAATTAAGTTATATTCATCAAATACATCGAAAATAACTTAAATTCACTTTATTCATCGAAATTAAGTTATTTTCATCAAATACATCCAAAATAACTTAAATTCACTTTATTCATCGAAATTAAGTTACATTCATCAAATACATCCAAAATAACTTAAATTAACTTTATTCATCGAAATTAAGTTACATTCATCAAATACATCCAAAATAACTTAAATTCACTTTATTCATCGAAATTAAGTTACATTCATCAAATACATCCAAAATAACTTAAATTCACTTTATTCATCGAAATTAAGTTACATTCATCGAGTACATCCAAAATAACTTAAATTCACTTTATTCATCGAAATTAAGTTACATTCATCGAGTACATCCCAAATAACTTAAATTCCTTTATTCATCGAAATTAAGTTATATTCATCAAATACATCGAAAATAACTTAAATTCACTTTATTCATCGAAATTAAGTTACATTCATCAAATACATCCAAAATAACTTAAATTCACTTTATTCATCGAAATTAAGTTACATTCATCGAGTACATCCAAAATAACTTAAATTCACTTTATTCATCGAAATTAAGTTACATTCATCGAGTACATCCAAAATAACTTAAATTCACTTTATTCATCGAAATTAAGTTACATTCATCGAGTACATCCAAAATAACTTAAATTCACTTTATTCATCGAAATTAAGTTATATTCATCAAATACATCCAAAATAACTTAAATTCACTTTATTCATCGAAATTAAGTTATATTCATCGAGTACATCCAAAATAACTTAAATTCACTTTATTCATCGAAGTTAAGTTATATTCATCAAATACATCCAAAATAACTTAAATTCACTTTATTCATCGAAATTAAGTTATATTCATCAAATAAATCGAAAATAACTTAAATTCACTTTATTCATCGAAATTAAGTTATATTCATCAAATACATCCAAAATAACTTAAATTCACTTTATTCATCGAAATTAAGTTACATTCATCAAATACATCCAAAATAACTTAAATTCACTTTATTCATCGAAATTAAGTTACATTCATCAAATACATCCAAAATAACTTAAATTCACTTTATTCATCGAAATTAAGTTATATTCATCAAATATTTCGAAAATAACTTAAATTCACTTTATTCATCGAAATTAAGTTACATTCATCGAGTACATCCAAAATAACTTAAATTCACTTTATTCATCGAAATTAAGTTATATTCATCAAATACATCCAAAATAACTTAAATTCACTTTATTCATCGAAATCAAGTTATATTCATCAAATACATCCAAAATAACTTAAATTCACTTTATTCATCGAAATTAAGTTACATTCATCGAGTACATCCAAAATAACTTAAATTCACTTTATTCATCGAAATTAAGTTACATTCATCAAATACATCCAAAATAACTTAAATTCACTTTATTCATCGAAATTAAGTTACATTCATCAAATACATCCAAAATAACTTAAATTCTCTTTATTCATCGAAATTAAGTTACATTCATCGAGTACATCCAAAATAACTTAAATTCACTTTATTCATCGAAATTAAGTTATATTCATCGAGTACATCCAAAATAACTTAATTTCACTTTATTCATCGAAATTAAGTTACATTCATCAAATACATCCAAAATAACTTAAATTCACTTTATTCATCGAAATTAAGTTACATTCATCGACTACTTCCAAAATAACTTAAATTATCTTTATTCATCGAAATTAAGTTATATTCATCGAGTACATCCAAAATAACTTAAATTCACTTTATTCATCGAAATTAAGTTACATTCATCAAATACATCCAAAATATCTTAAATTCACTTTATTCATCGAAATTAAGTTACATTCATCAAATACATCCAAAATAACTTAAATTCACTTTATTCATCGAAATTAAGTTACATTCATCGAGTACATCCAAAATAACTTAAATTCACTTTATTCATCGAAATTAAGTTATATTCATCGATTACATCCAAAATAACTTAAATTCACTTTATTCATCGAAATTAAGTTATATTCATCAAATACATCCAAAATAACTTAAATTCACTATATTCATCGAAATTAAGTTATATTCATCAAATACATCGAAAATAACTTAAATTCACTTTATTCATCGAAATTAAGTTACATTCATTAAATACATCCAAAATAACTTAAATTCACTTTATTCATCGAAATTAAGTTACATTCATCGAGTACATCCAAAATAACTTAAATTCACTTTATTCATCGAAATTAAGTTATATTCATCGAGTACATCCAAAATAACTTAAATTCACTTTATTCATCGAAATTAATTTACATTCATCAAATACATCCAAAATAACTTAAATTCACTTTATTCATCGAAATTAGGTTACATTCATCATATACATCGAAAATAACTTAAATTCACTTTATTCATCGAAATTAAGTTATATTCATCGAGTACATCCAAAATAACTTAAATTAACTTTATTCATCGAAATTAAGTTACATTCATCGAGTACATCCAAAATAACTTAAATTCACTTTATTCATCGAAATTAAGTTACATTCATCGAGTACATCCAAAATAACTTAAATTCACTTTATTCATCGAAATTAAGTTATATTCATCAAATACATCCAAAATAACTTAAATTCACTTTATTCATCGAAATTAAGTTACATTCATCGAGTACATCCAAAATAACTTAAATTCACTTTATTCATCGAAATTAAGTTACATTCATCAAATACATCCAAAATAACTTAAATTCACTTTATTCATCGAAATTAAGTTACATTCATCAAATACATCCAAAATAACTTAAATTCACTTTATTCATCGAAATTAAGTTACATTCATCGAGTACATCCAAAATAACTTAAATTCACTTTATTCATCGAAATTGAGTTATATTCATCGAGTACATCCAAAATAACTTAAATTCACTTTATTCATCGAAATTAAGTTACATTCATCAAATACATCCAAAATAACTTAAATTCCCTTTATTCATCGAAATTAAGTTACATTCATCGAGTACATCCAAAATAACTTAAATTCACTTTATTCATCGAAATTAAGTTATATTCATCGAGTACATCCAAAATAACTTAAATTCACTTTATTCATCGAAATTAAGTTACATTCATCAAATACATCCAAAATAACTTAAATTCACTTTATTCATCGAAATTAAGTTACATTCATCAAATACATCCAAAATAACTTAAATTCACTTTATTCATCGAAATTAAGTTACATTCATCGAGTACATCCAAAATAACTTAAATTCACTTTATTCATCGAAATTAAGTTATATTCATCGAGTACATCCAAAATAACTTAAATTCACTTTATTCATCGAAATTAAGTTATATTCATCAAATACATCCAAAATAACTTAAATTCACTTTATTCATCGAAATTAAGTTATATGCATCAAATACATCGAAAATAACTTAAATTCACTTTATTCATCGAAATTAAGTTACATTCATCGAGTACATCCAAAATAACTTAAATTCACTTTATTCATCGAAATTAAGTTATATTCATCAAATACATCCAAAATAACTTAAATTCACTTTATTCATCGAAATTAAGTTACATTCATCGAGTACATCCAAAATAACTTAAATTCGCTTTATTCATCGAAATTAAGTTACATTCATCAAATACATCGCAAATAACTTAAATTCACTTTATTCATCGAAATTAAGTTACATTCATCAAATACATCCAAAATAACTTAAATTCACTTTATTCATCGAAATTAAGTTACATTCATCAAATACATCCAAAATAACTTAAATTCACTTTATTCATCGAAATTAAGTTACATTCATCAAATACATCCAAAATAACTTAAATTCACTTTATTCATCGAAATTAAGTTACATTCATCAAATACATCCAAAATAACTTAAATTCACTTTATTCATCGAAATTAAGTTACATTCATCAAATACTTTCAAAATAACTTAAATTCACTTTATTCATCGAAATTAAGTTATATTCATCAAATACATCGAAAATAACTTAAATTCACTTTATTCATCGAAATTAAGTTATATTCATCAAATAAATCGAAAATAACTTAAATTCACTTTATTCATCGAAATTAAGTTATATTCATCGAGTACATCCAAAATAACTTAAATTCACTTTATTCATCGAAATTAAGTTACATTCATCAAATACATCGAAAATAACTTAAATTCACTTTATTCATCGAAATTAAGTTACATTCATCGAGTACATCCAAAATTACTTAAATTCACTTTATTCATCGAAATTAAGTTACATTCATCAAATACTTCCAAAATAACTTAAATTCACTTTATTCATCGAAATTAAGTTACATTCATCAAATACATCCAAAATAACTTAAATTCACTTTATTCATCGAAATTAAGTTACATTCATCAAATACATCAAAAATAACTTAAATTCACTTTATTCATCGAAATTAAGTTACATTCATCGAGTACATCCAAAATAACTTAAATTCACTTTATTCATCGAAATTAAGTTATATTCATCAAATACATCCAAAATAACTTAAATTCACTTTATTAATCGAAATTAAGTTATATTCATCAAATACATCGAAAATAACTTAAATTCACTTTATTCATCCAAATTAAGTTACATTCATCGAGTACATCCAAAATAACTTAAATTCACTTTATTCATCGAAATTAAGTTATATTCATCAAATACATCCAAAATAACTTAAATTCACTTTATTCATCGAAATTAAGTTACATTCATCGAGTACATCCAAAATAACTTAAATTCGCTTTATTCATCGAAATTAAGTTACATTCATCAAATACATCGAAAATAACTTAAATTCACTTTATTCATCGAAATTAAGTTACATTCATCAAATACATCCAAAATAACTTAAATTCACTTTATTCATCGAAATTAAGTTACATTCATCAAATACATCCAAAATAACATAAATTCACTTTATTCATCGAAATTAAGTTACATTCATCAAATACATCCAAAATAACTTAAATTCACTTTATTCATCGAAATTAAGTTACATTCATCAAATACATCCAAAATAACTTAAATTCACTTTATTCATCGAAATTAAGTTACATTCATCAAATACTTCCAAAATAACTTAAATTCACTTTATTCATCGAAATTAAGTTATATTCATCAAATACATCCAAAATAACTTAAATTCACTTTATTAATCGAAATTAAGTTATATTCATCAAATACATCGAAAATAACTTAAATTCACTTTATTCATCCAAATTAAGTTACATTCATCGAGTACATCCAAAATAACTTAAATTCACTTTATTCATCGAAATTAAGTTATATTCATCAAATACATCCAAAATAACTTAAATTCACTTTATTCATCGAAATTAAGTTACATTCATCGAGTACATCCAAAATAACTTAAATTCGCTTTATTCATCGAAATTAAGTTACATTCATCAAATACATCGAAAAGAACTTAAATTCACTTTATTCATCGAAATTAAGTTACATTCATCAAATACATCCAAAATAACTTAAATTCACTTTATTCATCGAAATTAAGTTACATTCATCAAATACATCCAAAATAACTTAAATTCACTTTATTCATCGAAATTAAGTTATATTCATCGAGTACATCCAAAATAACTTAAATTCACTTTATTCATCGAAATTAAGTTACATTCATCAAATACATCGAAAATAACTTAAATTCACTTTATTCATCGAAATTAAGTTACATTCATCGAGTACATCCAAAATTACTTAAATTCACTTTATTCATCGAAATTAAGTTACATTCATCAAATACTTCCAAAATAACTTAAATTCACTTTATTCATCGAAATTAAGTTACATTCATCAAATACATCCAAAATAACTTAAATTCACTTTATTCATCGAAATTAAGTTACATTCATCAAATACATCAAAAATAACTTAAATTCACTTTATTCATCGAAATTAAGTTAAATTCATCGAGTACATCCAAAATAACTTAAATTCACTTTATTCATCGAAATTAAGTTATATTCATCAAATACATCCAAAATAACTTAAATTCACTTTATTAATCGAAATTAAGTTATATTCATCAAATACATCGAAAATAACTTAAATTCACTTTATTCATCCAAATTAAGTTACATTCATCGAGTAGATCCAAAATAACTTAAATTCACTTTATTCATCGAAATTAAGTTATATTCATCAAATACATCCAAAATAACTTAAACTCACTTTATTCATCGAAATTAAGTTACATTCATCGAGTACATCCAAAATAACTTAAATTCACTTTATTCATCGAAATTAAGTTATATTCATCAAATACATCCAAAATAACTTAAATTCACTTTATTAATCGAAATTAAGTTATATTCATCAAATACATCGAAAATAACTTAAATTCACTTTATTCATCCAAATTAAGTTACATTCATCGAGTACATCCAAAATAACTTAAATTCACTTTATTCATCGAAATTAAGTTATATTCATCAAATACATCCAAAATAACTTAAATTCACTTTATTCATCGAAATTAAGTTACATTCATCGAGTACATCCAAAATAACTTAAATTCGCTTTATTCATCGAAATTAAGTTACATTCATCAAATACATCGAAAATAACTTAAATTCACTTTATTCATCGAAATTAAGTTACATTCATCAAATACATCCAAAATAACTTAAATTCACTTTATTCATCGAAATTAAGTTACATTCATCAAATACATCCAAAATAACATAAATTCACTTTATTCATCGAAATTAAGTTACATTCATCAAATACATCCAAAATAACTTAAATTCACTTTATTCATCGAAATTAAGTTACATTCATCAAATACATCCAAAATAACTTAAATTCACTTTATTCATCGAAATTAAGTTACATTCATCAAATACTTCCAAAATAACTTAAATTCACTTTATTCATCGAAATTAAGTTATATTCATCAAATACATCCAAAATAACTTAAATTCACTTTATTAATCGAAATTAAGTTATATTCATCAAATACATCGAAAATAACTTAAATTCACTTTATTCATCCAAATTAAGTTACATTCATCGAGTACATCCAAAATAACTTAAATTCACTTTATTCATCGAAATTAAGTTATATTCATCAAATACATCCAAAATAACTTAAATTCACTTTATTCATCGAAATTAAGTTACATTCATCGAGTACATCCAAAATAACTTAAATTCGCTTTATTCATCGAAATTAAGTTACATTCATCAAATACATCGAAAATAACTTAAATTCACTTTATTCATCGAAATTAAGTTACATTCATCAAATACATCCAAAATAACTTAAATTCACTTTATTCATCGAAATTAAGTTACATTCATCAAATACATCCAAAATAACATAAATTCACTTTATTCATCGAAATTAAGTTACATTCATCAAATACATCCAAAATAACTTAAATTCACTTTATTCATCGAAATTAAGTTACATTCATCAAATACATCCAAAATAACTTAAATTCACTTTATTCATCGAAATTAAGTTATATTCATCGAGTACATCCAAAATAACTTAAATTCACTTTATTCATCGAAATTAAGTTACATTCATCAAATACATCGAAAATAACTTAAATTCACTTTATTCATCGAAATTAAGTTACATTCATCGAGTACATCCAAAATTACTTAAATTCACTTTATTCATCGAAATTAAGTTACATTCATCAAATACTTCCAAAATAACTTAAATTCACTTTATTCATCGAAATTAAGTTACATTCATCAAATACATCCAAAATAACTTAAATTCACTTTATTCATCGAAATTAAGTTACATTCATCAAATACATCAAAAATAACTTAAATTCACTTTATTCATCGAAATTAAGTTAAATTCATCGAGTACATCCAAAATAACTTAAATTCACTTTATTCATCGAAATTAAGTTATATTCATCAAATACATCCAAAATAACTTAAATTCACTTTATTAATCGAAATTAAGTTATATTCATCAAATACATCGAAAATAACTTAAATTCACTTTATTCATCCAAATTAAGTTACATTCATCGAGTACATCCAAAATAACTTAAATTCACTTTATTCATCGAAATTAAGTTATATTCATCAAATACATCCAAAATAACTTAAACTCACTTTATTCATCGAAATTAAGTTACATTCATCGAGTACATCCAAAATAACTTAAATTCGCTTTATTCATCGAAATTAAGTTACATTCATCAAATACATCGAAAATAACTTAAATTCACTTTATTCATCGAAATTAAGTTACATTCATCAAATACATCCAAAATAACTTAAATTCACTTTATTCATCGAAATTAAGTTACATTCATCAAATACATCCAAAATAACATAAATTCACTTTATTCATCGAAATTAAGTTACATTCATCAAATACATCCAAAATAACTTAAATTCACTTTATTCATCGAAATTAAGTTACATTCATCAAATACATCCAAAATAACTTAAATTCACTTTATTCATCGAAATTAAGTTACATTCATCAAATACTTCCAAAATAACTTAAATTCACTTTATTCATCGAAATTAAGTTATATTCATCAAATACATCGAATATAACTTAAATTCACTTTATTCATCGAAATTAAGTTATATTCATCAAATAAATAGAAAATAACTTAAATTCACTTTATTCATCGAAATAAAGTTATATTCATCAAATACATCCAAAATAACTTAAATTCACTTTATTCATCGAAGTTAAGTTATATTCATCAAATACATCCAAAATAACTTAAATTCACTTTATTCATCGAAATTAAGTTACATTCATCGAGTACATCCAAAATAACTTAAATTCACTTTATTCATCGAAATTAAGTTACATTCATCAAATACATCCAAAATAACTTAAATTCACTTTATTCATCGAAATTAAGTTACATTCATCAAATACATCCAAAATAACTTAAATTCACTTTATTCATCGAAATTAAGTTACATTCATCGAGTACATCCAAAATAACTTAAATTCACTTTATTCATCGAAATTAAGTTATATTCATCGAGTACATCCAAAATAACTTAAATTCACTTTATTCATCGAAATTAAGTTATATTCATCAAATACATCCAAAATAACTTAAATTCACTTTATTCATCGAAATTAAGTTATATTCATCAAATACATCGAAAATAACTTAAATTCACTTTATTCATCGAAATTAAGTTACATTCATCGAGTACATCCAAAATAACTTAAATTCGCTTTATTCATCGAAATTAAGTTACATTCATCAAATACATCGAAAATAACTTAAATTCACTTTATTCATCGAAATTAAGTTACATTCATCAAATACATCCAAAATAACTTAAATTCACTTTATTCATCGAAATTAAGTTACATTCATCAAATACATCCAAAATAACATAAATTCACTTTATTCATCGAAATTAAGTTACATTCATCAAATACATCCAAAATAACTTAAATTCACTTTATTCATCGAAATTAAGTTACATTCATCAAATACATCCAAAATAACTTAAATTCACTTTATTCATCGAAATTAAGTTACATTCATCAAATACTTCCAAAATAACTTAAATTCACTTTATTCATCGAAATTAAGTTATATTTATCAAATACATCCAAAATAACTTAAATTCACTTTATTAATCGAAATTAAGTTATATTCATCAAATACATCGAAAATAACTTAAATTCACTTTATTCATCCAAATTAAGTTACATTCATCGAGTACATCCAAAATAACTTAAATTCACTTTATTCATCGAAATTAAGTTATATTCATCAAATACATCCAAAATAACTTAAATTCACTTTATTCATCGAAATTAAGTTACATTCATCGAGTACATCCAAAATAACTTAAATTCGCTTTATTCATCGAAATTAAGTTACATTCATCAAATACATCGAAAATAACTTAAATTCACTTTATTCATCGAAATTAAGTTACATTCATCAAATACATCCAAAATAACTTAAATTCACTTTATTCATCGAAATTAAGTTACATTCATCAAATACATCCAAAATAACATAAATTCACTTTATTCATCGAAATTAAGTTACATTCATCAAATACATCCAAAATAACTTAAATTCACTTTATTCATCGAAATTAAGTTACATTCATCAAATACATCCAAAATAACTTAAATTCACTTTATTCATCGAAATTAAGTTATATTCATCGAGTACATCCAAAATAACTTAAATTCACTTTATTCATCGAAATTAAGTTACATTCATCAAATACATCGAAAATAACTTAAATTCACTTTATTCATCGAAATTAAGTTACATTCATCGAGTACATCCAAAATTACTTAAATTCACTTTATTCATCGAAATTAAGTTACATTCATCAAATACTTCCAAAATAACTTAAATTCACTTTATTCATCGAAATTAAGTTACATTCATCAAATACATCCAAAATAACTTAAATTCACTTTATTCATCGAAATTAAGTTACATTCATCAAATACATCAAAAATAACTTAAATTCACTTTATTCATCGAAATTAAGTTAAATTCATCGAGTACATCCAAAATAACTTAAATTCACTTTATTCATCGAAATTAAGTTATATCATCAAATACATCCAAAATAACTTAAATTCACTTTATTAATCGAAATTAAGTTATATTCATCAAATACATCGAAAATAACTTAAATTCACTTTATTCATCCAAATTAAGTTACATTCATCGAGTACATCCAAAATAACTTAAATTCACTTTATTCATCGAAATTAAGTTATATTCATCAAATACATCCAAAATAACTTAAACTCACTTTATTCATCGAAATTAAGTTACATTCATCGAGTACATCCAAAATAACTTAAATTCGCTTTATTCATCGAAATTAAGTTACATTCATCAAATACATCGAAAATAACTTAAATTCACTTTATTCATCGAAATTAAGTTACATTCATCAAATACATCCAAAATAACTTAAATTCACTTTATTCATCGAAATTAAGTTACATTCATCAAATACATCCAAAATAACATAAATTCACTTTATTCATCGAAATTAAGTTACATTCATCAAATACATCCAAAATAACTTAAATTCACTTTATTCATCGAAATTAAGTTACATTCATCAAATACATCCAAAATAACTTAAATTCACTTTATTCATCGAAATTAAGTTACATTCATCAAATACTTCCAAAATAACTTAAATTCACTTTATTCATCGAAATTAAGTTATATTCATCAAATACATCGAATATAACTTAAATTCACTTTATTCATCGAAATTAAGTTATATTCATCAAATAAATAGAAAATAACTTAAATTCACTTTATTCATCGAAATAAAGTTATATTCATCAAATACATCCAAAATAACTTAAATTCACTTTATTCATCGAAGTTAAGTTATATTCATCAAATACATCCAAAATAACTTAAATTCACTTTATTCATCGAAATTAAGTTACATTCATCGAGTACATCCAAAATAACTTAAATTCACTTTATTCATCGAAATTAAGTTACATTCATCAAATACATCCAAAATAACTTAAATTCACTTTATTCATCGAAATTAAGTTACATTCATCAAATACATCCAAAATAACTTAAATTCACTTTATTCATCGAAATTAAGTTACATTCATCGAGTACATCCAAAATAACTTAAATTCACTTTATTCATCGAAATTAAGTTATATTCATCGAGTACATCCAAAATAACTTAAATTCACTTTATTCATCGAAATTAAGTTATATTCATCAAATACATCCAAAATAACTTAAATTCACTTTATTCATCGAAATTAAGTTATATTCATCAAATACATCGAAAATAACTTAAATTCACTTTATTCATCGAAATAAAGTTACATTCATCGAGTACATCCAAAATCACTTAAATTCGCTTTATTCATCGAAATTAAGTTACATTCATCGAGTACATCCAAAATAACTTAAATTCACTTTATTCATCGAAATTAAGTTATATTCATCAAATACATCGAAAATAACTTAAATTCTCTTTATTCATCGAAATTAAGTTATATTCATCGAGTACATCCAAAATAACTTAAATTCACTTTATTCATCGAAATTAAGTTACATTCATCGAGTACATCCAAAATAACTTAAATTCACTTTATTCATCGAAATTAAGTTACATTCATCGAGTACATCCAAAATAACTTAAATTCACTTTATTCATCGAAATTAAGTTATATTCATCAAATACATCCAAAATAACTTAAATTCACTTTATTCATCGAAATTAAGTTACATTCATCGAGTACATCCAAAATAACTTAAATTCACTTTATTCATCGAAATTAAGTTACATTCATCAAATACATCCAAAATAACTTAAATTCACTTTATTCATCGAAATTAAGTTACATTCATCAAATACATCCAAAATAACTTAAATTCACTTTATTCATCGAAATTAAGTTACATTCATCAAGTACATCCAAAATAACTTAAATTCACTTTATTCATCGAAATTAAGTTATATTCATCGAGTACATCCAAAATAACTTAAATTCACTTTATTCATCGAAATTAAGTTACATTCATCAAATACATCCAAAATAACTTAAATTCACTTTATTCATCGAAATTAAGTTACATTCATCGAGTACATCCAAAATAACTTAAATTCACTTTATTCATCGAAATTAAGTTATATTCATCGAGTACATCCAAAATAACTTAAATTCACTTTATTCATCGAAATTAAGTTATATTCATCAAATACATCCAAAATAACTTAAATTCACTTTATTCATCGAAATTAAGTTCCATTCATCGAGTACATCCAAAATAACTTAAATTCACTTTATTCATCGAAATTAAGTTATATTCATCAAATACATCCAAAATAACTTAAATTCACTTTATTCATCGAAATTAAGTTACATTCATCAAATACATCCAAAATAACTTAAATTCACTTTATTCATCGAAATTAAGTTATATTCATCAAATACTTCGAAAATAACTTAAATTCACTTTATTCATCGAAATTAAGTTACATTCATCGAGTACATCCAAAATAACTTAAATTCACTTTATTCATCGAAATTAAGTTATATTCATAAAATACATCCAAAATAACTTAAATTCACTTTATTCATCGAAATTAAGTTATATTCATCAAATACATCCAAAATAACTTAAATTCACTTTATTCATCGAAATTAAGATACATTCATCGAGTACATCCAAAATAACTTAAATTCACTTTATTCATCGAAATTAAGTTATATTCATCGAGTACATCCAAAATAACTTAAATTCACTTTATTCATCGAAATTAAGTTATATTCATCAAATACATCCAAAACAACTTAAATTCGCTTTATTCATCGAAATTAAGTTACATTCATCAAATACATCGAAAATAACTTAAATTCACTTTATTCATCGAAATTAAGTTACATTCATCAAATACATCGAAAATAACTTAAATTCACTTTATTCATCGAAATTAAGTTATATTCATCAAATACATCGAAAATAACTTAAATTCACTTTATTCATCGAAATTAAGTTATTTTCATCAAATACATCCAAAATAACTTAAATTCACTTTATTCATCGAAATTAAGTTACATTCATCAAATACATCCAAAATAACTTAAATTCACTTTATTCATCGAAATTAAGTTACATTCATCAAATACATCCAAAATAACTTAAATTCACTTTATTCATCGAAATTAAGTTACATTCATCAAATACATCCAAAATAACTTAAATTCACTTTATTCATCGAAATTAAGTTACATTCATCGAGTACATCCAAAATAACTTAAATTCACTTTATTCATCGAAATTAAGTTACATTCATCGAGTACATCCAAAATAACTTAAATTCCTTTATTCATCGAAATTAAGTTATATTCATCAAATACATCGAAAATAACTTAAATTCACTTTATTCATCGAAATTAAGTTACATTCATCAAATACATCCAAAATAACTTAAATTCACTTTATTCATCGAAATTAAGTTACATTCATCGAGTACATCCAAAATAACTTAAATTCACTTTATTCATCGAAATTAAGTTACATTCATCGAGTACATCCAAAATAACTTAAATTCACTTTATTCATCGAAATTAAGTTACATTCATCGAGTACATCCAAAATAACTTAAATTCACTTTATTCATCGAAATTAAGTTATATTCATCAAATACATCCAAAATAACTTAAATTCACTTTATTCATCGAAATTAAGTTATATTCATCGAGTACATCCAAAATAACTTAAATTCACTTTATTCATCGAAGTTAAGTGGTATTCATCAAATACATCCAAAATAACTTAAATTCACTTTATTCATCGAAATTAAGTTATATTCATCAAATAAATCGAAAATAACTTAAATTCACTTTATTCATCGAAATTAAGTTATATTCATCAAATACATCCAAAATAACTTAAATTCACTTTATTCATCGAAATTAAGTTACATTCATCAAATACATCCAAAATAACTTAAATTCACTTTATTCATCGAAATTAAGTTACATTCATCAAATACATCCGAAATAACTTAAATTCACTTTATTCATCGAAATTAAGTTATATTCATCAAATATTTCGAAAATAACTTAAATTCACTTTATTCATCGAAATTAAGTTACATTCATCGAGTACATCCAAAATAACTTAAATTCACTTTATTCATCGAAATTAAGTTATATTCATCAAATACATCCAAAATAACTTAAATTCACTTTATTCATCGAAATCAAGTTATATTCATCAAATACATCCAAAATAACTTAAATTCACTTTATTCATCGAAATTAAGTTACATTCATCGAGTACATCCAAAATAACTTAAATTCACTTTATTCATCGAAATTAAGTTACATTCATCAAATACATCCAAAATAACTTAAATTCACTTTATTCATCGAAATTAAGTTACATTCATCAAATACATCCAAAATAACTTAAATTCTCTTTATTCATCGAAATTAAGTTACATTCATCGAGTACATCCAAAATAACTTAAATTCACTTTATTCATCGAAATTAAGTTATATTCATCGAGTACATCCAAAATAACTTAAATTCACTTTATTCATCGAAATTAAGTTACATTCATCAAATACATCCAAAATAACTTAAATTCACTTTATTCATCGAAATTAAGTTACATTCATCGAGTACATCCAAAATAACTTAAATTATCTTTATTCATCGAAATTAAGTTATATTCATCGAGTACATCCAAAATAACTTAAATTCACTTTATTCATCGAAATTAAGTTACATTCATCAAATACATCCAAAATATCTTAAATTCACTTTATTCATCGAAATTAAGTTACATTCATCAAATACATCCAAAATAACTTAAATTCACTTTATTCATCGAAATTAAGTAACATTCATCGAGTACATCCAAAATAACTTAAATTCACTTTATTCATCGAAATTAAGTTATATTCATCGATTACATCCAAAATAACTTAAATTCACTTTATTCATCGAAATTAAGTTATATTCATCAAATACATCCAAAATAACTTAAATTCACTATATTCATCGAAATTAAGTTATATTCATCAAATACATCGAAAATAACTTAAATTCACTTTATTCATCGAAATTAAGTTACATTCATTAAATACATCCAAAATAACTTAAATTCACTTTATTCATCGAAATTAAGTTACATTCATCGAGTACATCCAAAATAACTTAAATTCACTTTATTCATCGAAATTAAGTTATATTCATCGAGTACATCCAAAATAACTTAAATTCACTTTATTCATCGAAATTAATTTACATTCATCAAATACATCCAAAATAACTTAAATTCACTTTATTCATCGAAATTAAGTTACATTCATCATATACATCCAAAATAACTTAAATTCACTTTATTCATCGAAATTAAGTTACATTCATCGAGTACATCCAAAATAACTTAAATTATCTTTATTCATCGAAATTAAGTTATATTCATCGAGTACATCCAAAATAACTTAAATTCACTTTATTCATCGAAATTAAGTTACATTCATCAAATACATCCAAAATATCTTAAATTCACTTTATTCATCGAAATTAAGTTACATTCATCAAATACATCCAAAATAACTTAAATTCACTTTATTCATCGAAATTAAGTAACATTCATCGAGTACATCCAAAATAACTTAAATTCACTTTATTCATCGAAATTAAGTTATATTCATCGATTACATCCAAAATAACTTAAATTCACTTTATTCATCGAAATTAAGTTATATTCATCAAATACATCCAAAATAACTTAAATTCACTATATTCATCGAAATTAAGTTATATTCATCAAATACATCGAAAATAACTTAAATTCACTTTATTCATCGAAATTAAGTTACATTCATTAAATACATCCAAAATAACTTAAATTCACTTTATTCATCGAAATTAAGTTATATTCATCAAATACATCCAAAATAACTTAAATTCACTTTATTCATCGAAATCAAGTTATATTCATCAAATACATCCAAAATAACTTAAATTCACTTTATTCATCGAAATTAAGTTACATTCATCGAGTACATCCAAAATAACTTAAATTCACTTTATTCATCGAAATTAAGTTTTATTCATCGAGTACATCCAAAATAACTTAAATTCACTTTATTCATCGAAATTAAGTTACATTCATCAAATACTTCCAAAATAACTTAAATTCACTTTATTCATCGAAATTAAGTTACATTCATCGAGTACATCCAAAATAACTTAAATTCACTTTATTCATCGAAATTAAGTTATATTCATCGAGTACATCCAAAATAACTTAAATTCACTTTATTCATCGAAATTAAGTTATATTCATCAAATACATCCAAAATAACTTAAATTCACTTTATTCATCGAAATTAAGTTCCATTCATCGAGTACATCCAAAATAACTTAAATTCACTTTATTCATCGAAATTAAGTTATATTCATCAAATACATCCAAAATAACTTAAATTCACTTTATTCATCGAAATTAAGTTACATTCATCAAATACATCCAAAATAACTTAAATTCACTTTATTCATCGAAATTAAGTTATATTCATCAAATACTTCGAAAATAACTTAAATTCACTTTATTCATCGAAATTAAGTTACATTCATCGAGTACATCCAAAATAACTTAAATTCACTTTATTCATCGAAATTAAGTTATATTCATAAAATACATCCAAAATAACTTAAATTCACTTTATTCATCGAAATTAAGTTATATTCATCAAATACATCCAAAATAACTTAAATTCACTTTATTCATCGAAATTAAGTTACATTCATCGAGTACATCCAAAATAACTTAAATTCACTTTATTCATCGAAATTAAGTTATATTCATCGAGTACATCCAAAATAACTTAAATTCACTTTATTCATCGAAAGTAAGTTATATTCATCAAATACATCCAAAACAACTTAAATTCGCTTTATTCATCGAAATTAAGTTACATTCATCAAATACATCGAAAATAACTTAAATTCACTTTATTCATCGAAATTAAGTTACATTCATCAAATACATCGAAAATAACTTAAATTCACTTTATTCATCGAAATTAAGTTATATTCATCAAATACATCGAAAATAACTTAAATTCACTTTATTCATCGAAATTAAGTTATTTTCATCAAATACATCCAAAATAACTTAAATTCACTTTATTCATCGAAATTAAGTTACATTCATCAAATACATCCAAAATAACTTAAATTCACTTTATTCATCGAAATTAAGTTACATTCATCAAATACATCCAAAATAACTTAAATTCACTTTATTCATCGAAATTAAGTTACATTCATCAAATACATCCAAAATAACTTCAATTCACTTTATTCATCGAAATTAAGTTACATTCATCGAGTACATCCAAAATAACTTAAATTCACTTTATTCATCGAAATTAAGTTACATTCATCGAGTACATCCAAAATAACTTAAATTCCTTTATTCATCGAAATTAAGTTATATTCATCAAATACATCGAAAATAACTTAAATTCACTTTATTCATCGAAATTAAGTTACATTCATCAAATACATCCAAAATAACTTAAATTCACTTTATTCATCGAAATTAAGTTACATTCATCGAGTACATCCAAAATAACTTAAATTCACTTTATTCATCGAAATTAAGTTACATTCATCGAGTACATCCAAAATAACTTAAATTCACTTTATTCATCGAAATTAAGTTACATTCATCGAGTACATCCAAAATAACTTAAATTCACTTTATTCATCGAAATTAAGTTATATTCATCAAATACATCCAAAATAACTTAAATTCACTTTATTCATCGAAATTAAGTTATATTCATCGAGTACATCCAAAATAACTTAAATTCACTTTATTCATCGAAGTTAAGTTATATTCATCAAATACATCCAAAATAACTTAAATTCACTTTATTCATCGAAATTAAGTTATATTCATCAAATAAATCGAAAATAACTTAAATTCACTTTATTCATCGAAATTAAGTTATATTCATCAAATACATCCAAAATAACTTAAATTCACTTTATTCATCGAAATTAAGTTACATTCATCAAATACATCCGAAATAACTTAAATTCACTTTATTCATCGAAATTAAGTTATATTCATCAAATATTTCGAAAATAACTTAAATTCACTTTATTCATCGAAATTAAGTTACATTCATCGAGTACATCCAAAATAACTTAAATTCACTTTATTCATCGAAATTAAGTTATATTCATCAAATACATCCAAAATAACTTAAATTCACTTTATTCATCGAAATCAAGTTATATTCATCAAATACATCCAAAATAACTTAAATTCACTTTATTCATCGAAATTAAGTTACATTCATCGAGTACATCCAAAATAACTTAAATTCACTTTATTCATCGAAATTAAGTTACATTCATCAAATACATCCAAAATAACTTAAATTCACTTTATTCATCGAAATTAAGTTACATTCATCAAATACATCCAAAATAACTTAAATTCTCTTTATTCATCGAAATTAAGTTACATTCATCGAGTACATCCAAAATAACTTAAATTCACTTTATTCATCGAAATTAAGTTATATTCATCGAGTACATCCAAAATAACTTAAATTCACTTTATTCATCGAAATTAAGTTACATTCATCAAATACATCCAAAATAACTTAAATTCACTTTATTCATCGAAATTAAGTTACATTCATCGAGTACATCCAAAATAACTTAAATTATCTTTATTCATCGAAATTAAGTTATATTCATCGAGTACATCCAAAATAACTTAAATTCACTTTATTCATCGAAATTAAGTTACATTCATCAAATACATCCAAAATATCTTAAATTCACTTTATTCATCGAAATTAAGTTACATTCATCAAATACATCCAAAATAACTTAAATTCACTTTATTCATCGAAATTAAGTAACATTCATCGAGTACATCCAAAATAACTTAAATTCACTTTATTCATCGAAATTAAGTTATATTCATCGATTACATCCAAAATAACTTAAATTCACTTTATTCATCGAAATTAAGTTATATTCATCAAATACATCCAAAATAACTTAAATTCACTATATTCATCGAAATTAAGTTATATTCATCAAATACATCGAAAATAACTTAAATTCACTTTATTCATCGAAATTAAGTTACATTCATTAAATACATCCAAAATAACTTAAATTCACTTTATTCATCGAAATTAAGTTACATTCATCGAGTACATCCAAAATAACTTAAATTCACTTTATTCATCGAAATTAAGTTATATTCATCGAGTACATCCAAAATAACTTATATTCACTTTATTCATCGAAATTAATTTACATTCATCAAATACATCCAAAATAACTTAAATTCACTTTATTCATCGAAATTAAGTTACATTCATCATATACATCGAAAATAACTTAAATTCACTTTATTCATCGAAATTAAGTTATATTCATCGAGTACATCCAAAATAACTTAAATTAACTTTATTCATCGAAATTAAGTTACATTCATCGAGTACATCCAAAATAACTTAAATTCACTTTATTCATCGAAATTAAGTTACATTCATCGAGTACATCCAAAATAACTTAAATTCACTTTATTCATCGAAATTAAGTTATATTCATCAAATACATCCAAAATAACTTAAATTCACTTTATTCATCGAAATTAAGTTACATTCATCGAGTACATCAAAAATAACTTAAATTCACTTTATTCATCGAAATTAAGTTACATTCATCAAATACATCCAAAATAACTTAAATTCACTTTATTCATCGAAATTAAGTTACATTCATCAAATACATCCAAAATAACTTAAATTCACTTTATTCATCGAAATTAAGTTACATTCATCGAGTACATCCAAAATAACTTAAATTCACTTTATTCATCGAAATTAAGTTATATTCATCGAGTACATCCAAAATAACTTAAATTCACTTTATTCATCGAAATTAAGTTACATTCATCAAATACATCCAAAATAACTTAAATTCACTTTATTCATCGAAATTAAGTTACATTCATCGAGTACATCCAAAATAACTTAAATTCACTTTATTCATCGAAATTAAGTTATATTCATCGAGTACATCCAAAATAACTTAAATTCACTTTATTCATCGAAATTAAGTTACATTCATCAAATACATCCAAAATAACTTAAATTCACTTTATTCATCGAAATTAAGTTACATTCATCAAATACATCCAAAATAACTTAAATTCACTTTATTCATCGAAATTAAGTTACATTCATCGAGTACATCCAAAATAACTTAAATTCACTTTATTCATCGAAATTAAGTTATATTCATCGAGTACATCCAAAATAACTTAAATTCACTTTATTCATCGAAATTAAGTTATATTCATCAAATACATCCAAAATAACTTAAATTCACTTTATTCATCGAAATTAAGTTATATGCATCAAATACATCGAAAATAACTTAAATTCACTTTATTCATCGAAATTAAGTTACATTCATCGAGTACATCCAAAATAACTTAAATTCACTTTATTCATCGAAATTAAGTTATATTCATCAAATACATCCAAAATAACTTAAATTCACTTTATTCATCGAAATTAAGTTACATTCATCGAGTACATCCAAAATAACTTAAATTCGCTTTATTCATCGAAATTAAGTTACATTCATCAAATACATCGCAAATAACTTAAATTCACTTTATTCATCGAAATTAAGTTACATTCATCAAATACATCCAAAATAACTTAAATTCACTTTATTCATCGAAATTAAGTTACATTCATCAAATACATCCAAAATAACTTAAATTCACTTTATTCATCGAAATTAAGTTACATTCATCAAATACTTTCAAAATAACTTAAATTCACTTTATTCATCGAAATTAAGTTATATTCATCAAATACATCGAAAATAACTTAAATTCACTTTATTCATCGAAATTAAGTTATATTCATCAAATAAATCGAAAATAACTTAAATTCACTTTATTCATCGAAATAAAGTTATATTCATCAAATACATCCAAAATAACTTAAATTCACTTTATTCATCGAAATTAAGTTATATTCATCAAATACATCCAAAATAACTTAAATTCACTTTATTCATCGAAATTAAGTTACATTCATCGAGTACATCCAAAATAACTTAAATTCACTTTATTCATCGAAATTAAGTTACATTCATCAAATACATCCATAATAACTTAAATTCACTTTATTCATCGAAATTAAGTTACATTCATCAAATACATCCATAATAACTTAAATTCACTTTATTCATCGAAATTAAGTTACATTCATCGAGTACATCCAAAATAACTTAAATTCACTTTATTCATCGAAATTAAGTTATATTCATCGAGTACATCCAAAATAACTTAAATTCACTTTATTCATCGAAATTAAGTTATATTCATCAAATACATCCAAAATAACTTAAATTCACTTTATTCATCGAAATTAAGTTATATTCATCAAATACATCGAAAATAACTTAAATTCACTTTATTCATCGAAATTAAGTTATATTCATCGAGTACATCCAAAATAACTTAAATTCGCTTTATTCATCGAAATTAAGTTACATTCATCGAGTACATCCAAAATAACTTAAATTCACTTTATTCATCGAAATTAAGTTATATTCATCAAATACATCCAAAATAACTTAAATTCACTTTATTCATCGAAATTAAGTTACATTCATCGAGTACATCCAAAATAACTTAAATTCACTTTATTCATCGAAATTAAGTTACATTCATCAAATACATCCAAAATAACTTAAATTCACTTTATTCATCGAAATTAAGTTACATTCATCAAATACATCCAAAATAACTTAAATTCACTTTATTCATCGAAATTAAGTTACATTCATCGAGTACATCGAAAATAACTTAAATTCACTTTATTCATCGAAATTAAGTTATATTCATCGAGTACATCCAAAATAACTTAAATTCACTTTATTCATCGAAATTAAGTTACATTCATCAAATACATCCAAAATAACTTAAATTCACTTTATTCATCGAAATTAAGTTACATTCATCGAGTACATCCAAAATAACTTAAATTCACTTTATCCATCGAAATTAAGTTATATTCATCGAGTACATCCAAAATAACTTAAATTCACTTTATTCATCGAAATTAAGTTACATTCATCAAATACATCCAAAATAACTTAAATTCACTTTATTCATCGAAATTAAGTTACATTCATCAAATACATCCAAAATAACTTAAATTCACTTTATTCATCGAAATTAAGTTACATTCATCGAGTACATCCAAAATAACTTAAATTCACTTTATTCATCGAAATTAAGTTATATTCATCGAGTACATCCGAAATAACTTAAATTCACTTTATTCATCGAAATTAAGTTATATTCATCAAATACATCCAAAATAACTTAAATTCACTTTATTCATCGAAATTAAGTTATATTCATCAAATACATCGAAAATAACTTAAATTCACTTTATTCATCGAAATTAAGTTACATTCATCGAGTACATCCAAAATAACTTAAATTCACTTTATTCATCGAAATTAAGTTACATTCATCAAATACATCCAAAATAACTTAAATTCACTTTATTCATCGAAATTAAGTTACATTCATCGAGTACATCCAAAATAACTTAAATTCGCTTTATTCATCGAAATTAAGTTACATTCATCAAATACATCGAAAATAACTTAAATTCACTTTATTCATCGAAATTAAGTTACATTCATCAAATACATCCAAAATAACTTAAATTCACTTTATTCATCGAAATTAAGTTACATTCATCAAATACATCCAAAATAACTTAAATTCACTTTATTCATCGAAATTAAGTTACATTCATCAAATACATCCAAAATAACTTAAATTCACTTTATTCATCGAAATTAAGTTACATTCATCAAATACATCCAAAATAACTTAAATTCACTTTATTCATCGAAATTAAGTTACATTCATCAAATACTTCCAAAATAACTTAAATTCACTTTATTCATCGAAATTAAGTTATATTCATCTAATACATCGAAAATAACTTAAATTCACTTTATTCATCGAAATTAAGTTATGTTCATCAAATAAATCGAAAATAACTTAAATTCACTTTATTCATCGAAATTAAGTTATATTCATCAAATACATCCAAAATAACTTAAATTCACTTTATTCATCGAAATTAAGTTATATTCATCAAATACATCCAAAATAACTTAAATTCACTTTATTCATCGAAATTAAGTTACATTCATCGAGTACATCCAAAATAACTTAAATTCACTTTATTCATCGAAATTAAGTTACATTCATCAAATACATCCAAAATAACTTAAATTCACTTTATTCATCGAAATTAAGTTACATTCATCAAATACATCCAAAATAACTTAAATTCACTTTATTCATCGAAATTAAGTTACATTCATCGAGTACATCCAAAATAACTTAAATTCACTTTATTCATCGAAATTAAGTTATATTCATCGAGTACATCCAAAATAACTTAAATTCACTTTATTCATCGAAATTAAGTTATATTAATCAAATACATCCAAAATAACTTAAATTCACTTTATTCATCGAAATTAAGTTATATTCATCAAATACATCGAAAATAACTTAAATTCACTTTATTCATCGAAATTAAGTTACATTCATCGAGTACATCCAAAATAACTTAAATTCACTTTATTCATCGAAATTAATTTACATTCATCAAATACATCCAAAATAACTAAAATTCACTTTATTCATCGAAATTAAGTTACATTCATCAAATACATCCAAAATAACTTAAATTCACTTTATTCATCGAAATTAAGTTACATTCATCGCGTACATCCAAAATAACTTACATTCACTTTATTCATCGAAATGAAGTTACATTCATCAAATACATCCAAAATAACTTAAATTCACTTTATTCATCGAAATTAAGTTACATTCATCGAGTACATCCAAAATAACTTATATTCACTTTATTCATCGAAATTAAGTTATATTCATCGAGTACATCCAAAATAACTTAAATTCACTTTATTCATCGAAATTAAGTTACATTCATCAAATACATCCAAAATAACTTAAATTCACTTTATTCATCGAAATTAAGTTACATTCATCAAATACATCCAAAATAACTTAAATTCACTTTATTCATCGAAATTAAGTTACATTCATCGAGTACATCCAAAATAACTTAAATTCACTTTATTCATCGAAATTAAGTTACATTCATCAAATACATCCAAAATAACTTAAATTCACTTTATTCATCGAAATTAAGTTACATTCATCGAGTACATCCAAAATAACTTAAATTCACTTTATTCATCGAAATTAAGTTACATTCATCGAGTACATCCAAAATAACTTAAATTCACTTTATTCATCGAAATTAAGTTATATTCATCAAATACATCCAAAATAACTTAAATTCACTTTATTCATCGAAATTAAGTTATATTCATCATATAAATCGAAAATAACTTAAATTCACTTTATTCATCGAAATTAAGTTACATTCATCAAATACATCCAAAATAACTTCAATTCACTTTATTCATCGAAAATAAGTTACATTCATCAAATACATCCAAAATAACTTAAATTCACTTTATTCATCGAAATTAAGTTACATTCATCGAGTACATCCAAAATAACTTACATTCACTTTATTCATCGAAATGAAGTTACATTCATCAAATACATCCAAAATAACTTAAATTCACTTTATTCATCGAAATTAAGTTACATTCATCGAGTACATCCAAAATAACTTAAATTCACTTTATTCATCGAAATTAAGTTATATTCATCGAGTACATCCAAAATAACTTAAATTCCCTTTATTCATCGAAATTAAGTTACATTCATCAAATACATCCAAAATAACTTAAATTCACTTTATTCATCGAAATTAAGTTATATTCATCATATAAATCGAAAATAACTTAAATTCACTTTATTCATCGAAATTAAGTTATATTCATCAAATACATCCAAAATAACTTACATTCACTTTATTCATCGAAATGAAGTTACATTCATCAAATACATCCAAAATAACTTAAATTCACTTTATTCATCGAAATTAAGTTACATTCATCGAGTACATCCAAAATAACTTAAATTCACTTTATTCATCGAAATTAAGTTATATTCATCGAGTACATCCAAAATAACTTAAATTCACTTTATTCATCGAAATTAAGTTATATTCATCAAATACCTCCAAAATAACTTAAATTCACTTTATTCATCGAAATTAAGTTATATTCATCATATAAATCGAAAATAACTTAAATTCACTTTATTCATCGAAATTAAGTTATATTCATCAAATACATCCAAAATAACTTAAATTCCCTTTATTCATCGAAATTAAGTTACATTCATCAAATACATCCAAAATAACTTAAATTCACTTTATTCATCGAAATTAAGTTACATTCATCGAGTACATCCAAAATAACTTAAATTCACTTTATTCATCGAAATTAAGTTATATTCATCGAGTACATCCAAAATAACTTAAATTCACTTTATTCATCGAAATTAAGTAACATTCATCAAATACATCCAAAATAACTTAAATTCACTTTATTCATCGAAATTAAGTTATATTCATCAAATACATCGAAAATAACTTAAATTCACTTTATTCATCGAAATTAAGTTACATTCATCGAGTACATCCAAAATAACTTAAATTCGCTTTATTCATCGAAATTAAGTTACATTCATCGAGTACATCCAAAATAACTTAAATTCACTTTATTCATCGAAATTAAGTTATATTCATCAAATACATCGAAAATAACTTAAATTCACTTTATTCATCGAAATTAAGTTATATTCATCGAGTACATCCAAAATAACTTAAATTCACTTTATTCATCGAAATTAAGTTACATTCATCGAGTACATCCAAAATAACTTAAATTCACTTTATTCATCGAAATTAAGTTACATTCATCGAGTACATCCAAAATAACTTAAATTCACTTTATTCATCGAAATTAAGTTATATTAATCAAATACATCCAAAATAACTTAAATTCACTTTATTCATCGAAATTAAGTTACATTCATCGAGTACATCCAAAATAACTTAAATTCACTTTATTCATCGAAATTAAGTTACATTCATCAAATACATCCAAAATAACTTAAATTCACTTTATTCATCGAAATTAAGTTACATTCATCAAATACATCCAAAATAACTTAAATTCACTTTATTCATCGAAATTAAGTTACATTCATCGAGTACATCCAAAATAACTTAAATTCACTTTATTCATCGAAATTAAGTTATATTCATCGAGTACATCCAAAATAACTTAAATTCACTTTATTCATTGAAATTAAGTTACATTCATCAAATACATCCAAAATAACTTAAATTCACTTTATTCATCGAAATTAAGTTACATTCATCGAGTACATCCAAAATAACTTAAATTCACTTTATTCATCGAAATTAAGTTATATTCATCGAGTACATCCAAAACAACTTAAATTCACTTTATTCATCGAAATTAAGTTACATTCATCAAATACATCAAAAATAACTTAAATTCACTTTATTCATCGAAATTAAGTTACATTCATCAAATACATCCAAAATAACTTAAATTCACTTTATTCATCGAAATTAAGTTACATTCATCGAGTACATCCAAAATAACTTAAATTCACTTTATTCATCGAAATTAAGTTATATTCATCGAGTACATCCAAAATAACTTAAATTCACTTTATTCATCGAAATTAAGTTATATTCATCAAATACATCCAAAATAACTTAAATTCACTTTATTCATCGAAATTAAGTTATATTCATCAAATACATCGAAAATAACTTAAATTCACTTTATTCATCGAAATTAAGTTACATTCATCGAGTACATCCAAAATAACTTAAATTCACTTTATTCATCGAAATTAAGTTATATTCATCAAATACATCCAAAATAACTTAAATTCAATTTATTCATCGAAATTAAGTTACATTCATCGAGTACATCCAAAATAACTTAAATTCGCTTTATTCATCGAAATTAAGTTACATTCATCAAATACATCAAAAATAACTTAAATTCACTTTATTCATTGAAATTAAGTTACATTCATCAAATACATCCAAAATAACTTAAATTCACTTTATTCATCGAAATTAAGTTACATTCATCAAATACATCCAAAATAACTTAAATTCACTTTATTCATCGAAATTAAGTTACATTCATCAAATACATCCAAAATAACTTAAATTCACTTTATTCATCGAAATTAAGTTACATTCATCAAATACTTCCAAAATAACTTAAATTCACTTTATTCATCGAAATTAAGTTACATTCATCAAATACTTCCAAAATAACTTAAAGTCACTTTATTCATCGAAATTAAGTTATATTCATCAAATACATCCAAAATAACTTAAATTCACTTTATTCATCGAAATTAAGTTACATTCATCAAATAAATCGAAAATAACTTAAATTCGCTTTATTCATCGAAATTAAGTTACATTCATCAAATACATCGAAAATAACTTAAATTCACTTTATTCATCGAAATTAAGTTACATTCATCAAACACATCCAAAATAACTTAAATTCACTTTATTCATCGAAATTAAGTTACATTCATCAAATACATCGAAAATAACTTAAATTCACTTTATTCATCGAAATTAAGTTATATTCATCGAGTACATCCAAAATAACTTAAATTCGCTTTATTCATCGAAATTAAGTTACATTCATCGAGTACATCCAAAATAACTTAAATTCACTTTATTCATCGAAATTAAGTTATATTCATCAAATACATCGAAAATAACTTAAATTCACTTTATTAATCGAAATTAAGTTATATTCATCGAGTACATCCAAAATAACTTAAATTCACTTTATTCGTCGAAATTAAGTTACATTCATCGAGTACATCCAAAATAACTTAAATTCACTTTATTCATCGAAATTAAGTTACATTCATCGAGTACATCCAAAATAACTTAAATTCACTTTATTCATCGAAATTAAGTTATATTCATCAAATACATCCAAAATAACTTAATTTCACTTTATTCATCGAAATTAAGTTACATTCATCGAGTACATCCAAAATAACTTAAATTCACTTTATTCATCGAAATTAAGTTACATTCATCAAATACATCCAAAATAACTTAAATTCACTTTATTCATCGAAATTAAGTTACATTCATCAAATACATCCAAAATAACTTAAATTCACTTTATTCATCGAAATTAAGTTACATTCATCGAGTACATCGAAAATAACTTAAATTCACTTTATTCATCGAAATTAAGTTATATTCATCGAGTACATCCAAAATAACTTAAATTCACTTTATTCATCGAAATTAAGTTACATTCATCAAATACATCCAAAATAACTTAAATTCACTTTATTCATCGAAATTAAGTTACATTCATCGAGTACATCCAAAATAACTTAAATTCACTTTATCCATCGAAATTAAGTTATATTCATCGAGTACATCCAAAATAACTTAAATTCACTTTATTCATCGAAATTAAGTTACATTCATCAAATACATCCAAAATAACTTAAATTCACTTTATTCATCGAAATTAAGTTACATTCATCAAATACATCCAAAATAACTTAAATTCACTTTATTCATCGAAATTAAGTTACATTCATCGAGTACATCCAAAATAACTTAAATTCACTTTATTCATCGAAATTAAGTTATATTCATCGAGTACATCCGAAATAACTTAAATTCACTTTATTCATCGAAATTAAGTTATATTCATCAAATACATCCAAAATAACTTAAATTCACTTTATTCATCGAAATTAAGTTATATTCATCAAATACATCGAAAATAACTTAAATTCACTTTATTCATCGAAATTAAGTTACATTCATCGAGTACATCCAAAATAACTTAAATTCACTTTATTCATCGAAATTAAGTTACATTCATCAAATACATCCAAAATAACTTAAATTCACTTTATTCATCGAAATTAAGTTACATTCATCGAGTACATCCAAAATAACTTAAATTCGCTTTATTCATCGAAATTAAGTTACATTCATCAAATACATCGAAAATAACTTAAATTCACTTTATTCATCGAAATTAAGTTACATTCATCAAATACATCCAAAATAACTTAAATTCACTTTATTCATCGAAATTAAGTTACATTCATCAAATACATCCAAAATAACTTAAATTCACTTTATTCATCGAAATTAAGTTACATTCATCAAATACATCCAAAATAACTTAAATTCACTTTATTCATCGAAATTAAGTTACATTCATCAAATACATCCAAAATAACTTAAATTCACTTTATTCATCGAAATTAAGTTACATTCATCAAATACTTCCAAAATAACTTAAATTCACTTTATTCATCGAAATTAAGTTATATTCATCAAATACATCGCAAATAACTTAAATTCACTTTATTCATCGAAATTAAGTTATGTTCATCAAATAAATCGAAAATAACTTAAATTCACTTTATTCATCGAAATTAAGTTATATTCATCAAATACATCCAAAATAACTTAAATTCACTTTATTCATCGAAATTAAGTTATATTCATCAAATACATCCAAAATAACTTAAATTCACTTTATTCATCGAAATTAAGTTACATTCATCGAGTACATCCAAAATAACTTAAATTCACTTTATTCATCGAAATTAAGTTACATTCATCAAATACATCCAAAATAACTTAAATTCACTTTATTCATCGAAATTAAGTTACATTCATCAAATACATCCAAAATAACTTAAATTCACTTTATTCATCGAAATTAAGTTACATTCATCGAGTACATCCAAAATAACTTAAATTCACTTTATTCATCGAAATTAAGTTATATTCATCGAGTACATCCAAAATAACTTAAATTCACTTTATTCATCGAAATTAAGTTATATTAATCAAATACATCCAAAATAACTTAAATTCACTTTATTCATCGAAATTAAGTTATATTCATCAAATACATCGAAAATAACTTAAATTCACTTTATTCATCGAAATTAAGTTACATTCATCGAGTACATCCAAAATAACTTAAATTCACTTTATTCATCGAAATTAATTTACATTCATCAAATACATCCAAAATAACTTAAATTCACTTTATTCTTCGAAATTAAGTTACATTCATCAAATACATCCAAAATAACTTAAATTCACTTTATTCATCGAAATTAAGTTACATTCATCGAGTACATCCAAAATAACTTACATTCACTTTATTCATCGAAATGAAGTTACATTCATCAAATACATCCAAAATAACTTAAATTCACTTTATTCATCGAAATTAAGTTACATTCATCGAGTACATTCAAAATAACTTAAATTCACTTTATTCATCGAAATTAAGTTATATTCATCGAGTACATCCAAAATAACTTAAATTCACTTTATTCATCGAAATTAAGTTACATTCATCAAATACATCCAAAATAACTTAAATTCACTTTATTCATCGAAATTAAGTTACATTCATCAAATACATCCAAAATAACTTAAATTCACTTTATTCATCGAAATTAAGTTACATTCATCGAGTACATCCAAAATAACTTAAATTCACTTTATTCATCGAAATTAAGTTACATTCATCAAATACATCCAAAATAACTTAAATTCACTTTATTCATCGAAATTAAGTTACATTCATCGAGTACATCCAAAATAACTTAAATTCACTTTATTCATCGAAATTAAGTTACATTCATCGAGTACATCCAAAATAACTTAAATTCACTTTATTCATCGAAATTAAGTTATATTCATCAAATACATCCAAAATAACTTAAATTCACTTTATTCATCGAAATTAAGTTATATTCATCATATAAATCGAAAATAACTTAAATTCACTTTATTCATCGAAATTAAGTTACATTCATCAAATACATCCAAAATAACTTCAATTCACTTTATTCATCGAAAATAAGTTACATTCATCAAATACATCCAAAATAACTTAAATTCACTTTATTCATCGAAATTAAGTTACATTCATCGAGTACATCCAAAATAACTTACATTCACTTTATTCATCGAAATGAAGTTACATTCATCAAATACATCCAAAATAACTTAAATTCACTTTATTCATCGAAATTAAGTTACATTCATCGAGTACATATAAAATAACTTAAATTCACTTTATTCATCGATATTAAGTTATATTCATCGAGTACATCCAAAATAACTTAAATTCCCTTTATTCATCGAAATTAAGTTACATTCATCAAATACATCCAAAATAACTTAAATTCACTTTATTCATCGAAATTAAGTTATATTCATCATATAAATCGAAAATAACTTAAATTCACTTTATTCATCGAAATTAAGTTATATTCATCAAATACATCCAAAATAACTTACATTCACTTTATTCATCGAAATGAAGTTACATTCATCAAATACATCCAAAATAACTTAAATTCACTTTATTCATCGAAATTAAGTTATATTCATCGAGTACATCCAAAATAACTTAAATTCACTTTATTCGTCGAAATTAAGTTACATTCATCGAGTACATCCAAAATAACTTACATTCACTTTATTCATCGAAATGAAGTTACATTCATCAAATACATCCAAAATAACTTAAATTCACTTTATTCATCGAAATTAAGTTACATTCATCGAGTACATCCAAAATAACTTAAATTCACTTTATTCATCGATATTAAGTTATATTCATCGAGTACATCCAAAATAACTTAAATTCCCTTTATTCATCGAAATTAAGTTACATTCATCAAATACATCCAAAATAACTTAAATTCACTTTATTCATCGAAATTAAGTTATATTCATCATATAAATCGAAAATAACTTAAATTCACTTTATTCATCGAAATTAAGTTATATTCATCAAATACATCCAAAATAACTTACATTCACTTTATTCATCGAAATGAAGTTACATTCATCAAATACATCCAAAATAACTTAAATTCACTTTATTCATCGAAATTAAGTTATATTCATCGAGTACATCCAAAATAACTTAAATTCACTTTATTCGTCGAAATTAAGTTACATTCATCGAGTACATCCAAAATAACTTAAATTCACTTTATTCATCGAAATTAAGTTACATTCATCGAGTACATCCAAAATAACTTAAATTCACTTTATTCATCGAAATTAAGTTATATTCATCAAATACATCCAAAATAACTTAAATTCACTTTATTCATCGAAATTAAGTTACATTCATCGAGTACATCCAAAATAACTTAAATTCACTTTATTCATCGAAATTAAGTTACATTCATCAAATACATCCAAAATAACTTAAATTCACTTTATTCATCGAAATTAAGTTACATTCATCAAATACATCCAAAATAACTTAAATTCACTTTATTCATCGAAATTAAGTTACATTCATCGAGTACATCGAAAATAACTTAAATTCACTTTATTCATCGAAATTAAGTTATATTCATCGAGTACATCCAAAATAACTTAAATTCACTTTATTCATCGAAATTAAGTTACATTCATCAAATACATCCAAAATAACTTAAATTCACTTTATTCATCGAAATTAAGTTACATTCATCGAGTACATCCAAAATAACTTAAATTCACTTTATCCATCGAAATTAAGTTATATTCATCGAGTACATCCAAAATAACTTAAATTCACTTTATTCATCGAAATTAAGTTACATTCATCAAATACATCCAAAATAACTTAAATTCACTTTATTCATCGAAATTAAGTTACATTCATCAAATACATCCAAAATAACTTAAATTCACTTTATTCATCGAAATTAAGTTACATTCATCGAGTACATCCAAAATAACTTAAATTCACTTTATTCATCGAAATTAAGTTATATTCATCGAGTACATCCGAAATAACTTAAATTCACTTTATTCATCGAAATTAAGTTATATTCATCCAATACATCCAAAATAACTTAAATTCACTTTATTCATCGAAATTAAGTTATATTCATCAAATACATCGAAAATAACTTAAATTCACTTTATTCATCGAAATTAAGTTACATTCATCGAGTACATCCAAAATAACTTAAATTCACTTTATTCATCGAAATTAAGTTACATTCATCAAATACATCCAAAATAACTTAAATTCACTTTATTCATCGAAATTAAGTTACATTCATCGAGTACATCCAAAATAACTTAAATTCGCTTTATTCATCGAAATTAAGTTACATTCATCAAATACATCGAAAATAACTTAAATTCACTTTATTCATCGAAATTAAGTTACATTCATCAAATACATCCAAAATAACTTAAATTCACTTTATTCATCGAAATTAAGTTACATTCATCAAATACATCCAAAATAACTTAAATTCACTTTATTCATCGAAATTAAGTTACATTCATCAAATACATCCAAAATAACTTAAATTCACTTTATTCATCGAAATTAAGTTACATTCATCAAATACATCCAAAATAACTTAAATTCACTTTATTCATCGAAATTAAGTTACATTCATCAAATACTTCCAAAATAACTTAAATTCACTCTATTCATCGAAATTAAGTTATATTCATCAAATACATCGAAAATAACTTAAATTCACTTTATTCATCGAAATTAAGTTATGTTCATCAAATAAATCGAAAATAACTTAAATTCACTTTATTCATCGAAATTAAGTTATATTCATCAAATACATCCAAAATAACTTAAATTCACTTTATTCATCGAAATTAAGTTATATTCATCAAATACATCCAAAATAACTTAAATTCACTTTATTCATCGAAATTAAGTTACATTCATCGAGTACATCCAAAATAACTTAAATTCACTTTATTCATCGAAATTAAGTTACATTCATCAAATACATCCAAAATAACTTAAATTCACTTTATTCATCGAAATTAAGTTACATTCATCAAATACATCCAAAATAACTTAAATTCACTTTATTCATCGAAATTAAGTTACATTCATCGAGTACATCCAAAATAACTTAAATTCACTTTATTCATCGAAATTAAGTTATATTCATCGAGTACATCCAAAATAACTTAAATTCACTTTATTCATCGAAATTAAGTTATATTAATCAAATACATCCAAAATAACTTAAATTCACTTTATTCATCGAAATTAAGTTATATTCATCAAATACATCGAAAATAACTTAAATTCACTTTATTCATCGAAATTAAGTTACATTCATCGAGTACATCCAAAATAACTTAAATTCACTTTATTCATCGAAATTAATTTACATTCATCAAATACATCCAAAATAACTTAAATTCACTTTATTCTTCGAAATTAAGTTACATTCATCAAATACATCCAAAATAACTTAAATTCACTTTATTCATCGAAATTAAGTTACATTCATCGAGTACATCCAAAATAACTTACATTCACTTTATTCATCGAAATGAAGTTACATTCATCAAATACATCCAAAATAACTTAAATTCACTTTATTCATCGAAATTAAGTTACATTCATCGAGTACATCCAAAATAACTTAAATTCACTTTATTCATCGAAATTAAGTTATATTCATCGAGTACATCCAAAATAACTTAAATTCACTTTATTCATCGAAATTAAGTTACATTCATCAAATACATCCAAAATAACTTAAATTCACTTTATTCATCGAAATTAAGTTACATTCATCAAATACATCCAAAATAACTTAAATTCACTTTATTCATCGAAATTAAGTTACATTCATCGAGTACATCCAAAATAACTTAAATTCACTTTATTCATCGAAATTAAGTTACATTCATCAAATACATCCAAAATAACTTAAATTCACTTTATTCATCGAAATTAAGTTACATTCATCGAGTACATCCAAAATAACTTAAATTCACTTTATTCATCGAAATTAAGTTACATTCATCGAGTACATCCAAAATAACTTAAATTCACTTTATTCATCGAAATTAAGTTATATTCATCAAATACATCCAAAATAACTTAAATTCACTTTATTCATCGAAATTAAGTTATATTCATCATATAAATCGAAAATAACTTAAATTCACTTTATTCATCGAAATTAAGTTACATTCATCAAATACATCCAAAATAACTTCAATTCACTTTATTCATCGAAAATAAGTTACATTCATCAAATACATCCAAAATAACTTAAATTCACTTTATTCATCGAAATTAAGTTACATTCATCGAGTACATCCAAAATAACTTACATTCACTTTATTCATCGAAATGAAGTTACATTCATCAAATACATCCAAAATAACTTAAATTCACTTTATTCATCGAAATTAAGTTACATTCATCGAGTACATCCAAAATAACTTAAATTCACTTTATTCATCGATATTAAGTTATATTCATCGAGTACATCCAAAATAACTTAAATTCCCTTTATTCATCGAAATTAAGTTACATTCATCAAATACATCCAAAATAACTTAAATTCACTTTATTTATCGAAATTAAGTTATATTCATCATATAAATCGAAAATAACTTAAATTCACTTTATTCATCGAAATTAAGTTATATTCATCAAATACATCCAAAATAACTTACATTCACTTTATTCATCGAAATGAAGTTACATTCATCAAATACATCCAAAATAACTTAAATTCACTTTATTCATCGAAATTAAGTTACATTCATCGAGTACATCCAAAATAACTTAAATTCACTTTATTCATCGAAATTAAGTTATATTCATCGAGTACATCCAAAATAACTTAAATTCACTTTATTCATCGAAATTAAGTTATATTCATCAAATACATCCAAAATAACTTAAATTCACTTTATTCATCGAAATTAAGTTATATTCATCATATAAATCGAAAATAACTTAAATTCACTTTATTCATCGAAATTAAGTTATATTCATCAAATACATCCAAAATAACTTAAATTCCCTTTATTCATCGAAATTAAGTTACATTCATCAAATACATCCAAAATAACTTAAATTCACTTTATTCATCGAAATTAAGTTACATTCATCGAGTACATCCAAAATAACTTAAATTCACTTTATTCATCGAAATTAAGTTATATTCATCGAGTACATCCAAAATAACTTAAATTCACTTTATTCATCGAAATTAAGTTATATTCATCAAATACATCCAAAATAACTTAAATTCACTTTATTCATCGAAATTAAGTAACATTCATCAAATACATCCAAAATAACTTAAATTCACTTTATTCATCGAAATTAAGTTATATTCATCAAATACATCGAAAATAACTTAAATTCACTTTATTCATCGAAATTAAGTTACATTCATCGAGTACATCCAAAATAACTTAAATTCGCTTTATTCATCGAAATTAAGTTACATTCATCGAGTACATCCAAAATAACTTAAATTCACTTTATTCATCGAAATTAAGTTATATTCATCAAATACATCGAAAATAACTTAAATTCACTTTATTCATCGAAATTAAGTTATATTCATCGAGTACATCCAAAATAACTTAAATTCACTTTATTCATCGAAATTAAGTTACATTCATCGAGTACATCCAAAATAACTTAAATTCACTTTATTCATCGAAATTAAGTTACATTCATCGAGTACATCCAAAATAACTTAAATTCACTTTATTCATCGAAATTAAGTTATATTCATCAAATACATCCAAAATAACTTAAATTCACTTTATTCATCGAAATTAAGTTACATTCATCGAGTACATCCAAAATAACTTAAATTCACTTTATTCATCGAAATTAAGTTACATTCATCAAATACATCCAAAATAACTTAAATTCACTTTATTCATCGAAATTAAGTTACATTCATCAAATACATCCAAAATAACTTAAATTCACTTTATTCATCGAAATTAAGTTACATTCATCGAGTACATCCAAAATAACTTAAATTCACTTTATTCATCGAAATTAAGTTATATTCATCGAGTACATCCAAAATAACTTAAATTCACTTTATTCATTGAAATTAAGTTACATTCATCAAATACATCCAAAATAACTTAAATTCACTTTATTCATCGAAATTAAGTTACATTCATCGAGTACATCCAAAATAACTTAAATTCACTTTATTCATCGAAATTAAGTTATATTCATCGAGTACATCCAAAACAACTTAAATTCACTTTATTCATCGAAATTAAGTTACATTCATCAAATACATCCAAAATAACTTAAATTCACTTTATTCATCGAAATTAAGTTACATTCATCAAATACATCCAAAATAACTTAAATTCACTTTATTCATCGAAATTAAGTTACATTCATCGAGTACATCCAAAATAACTTAAATTCACTTTATTCATTGAAATTAAGTTATATTCATCGAGTACATCCAAAATAACTTAAATTCACTTTATTCATCGAAATTAAGTTATATTCATCAAATACATCCAAAATAACTTAAATTCACTTTATTCATCGAAATTAAGTTATATTCATCAAATACATCGAAAATAACTTAAATTCACTTTATTCATCGAAATTAAGTTACATTCATCGAGTACATCCAAAATAACTTAAATTCACTTTATTCATCGAAATTAAGTTATATTCATCAAATACATCCAAAATAACTTAAATTCACTTTATTCATCGAAATTAAGTTACATTCATCGAGTACATCCAAAATAACTTAAATTCGCTTTATTCATCGAAATTAAGTTACATTCATCAAATACATCGAAAATAACTTAAATTCACTTTATTCATCGAAATTAAGTTACATTCATCAAATACATCCAAAATAACTTAAATTCACTTTATTCATCGAAATTAAGTTACATTCATCAAATACATCCAAAATAACTTAAATTCACTTTATTCATCGAAATTAAGTTACATTCATCAAATACATCCAAAATAACTTAAATTCACTTTATTCATCGAAATTAAGTTACATTCATCAAATACATCCAAAATAACTTAAATTCACTTTATTCATCGAAATTAAGTTACATTCATCAAATACTTCCAAAATAACTTAAAGTCACTTTATTCATCGAAATTAAGTTATATTCATCAAATACATCCAAAATAACTTAAATTCACTTTATTCATCGAAATTAAGTTATATTCATCAAATAAATCGAAAATAACTTAAATTCACTTTATTCATCGAAATTAAGTTATATTCATCAAATACATCCAAAATAACTTAAATTCACTTTATTCATCGAAATTAAGTTACATTCATCGAGTACATCCAAAATAACTTAAATTCACTTTATTCATCGAAATTAAGTTACATTCATCAAATACATCCAAAATAACTTAAATTCACTTTATTCATCGAAATTAAGTTACATTCATCAAATACATCCAAAATAACTTAAATTCACTTTATTCATCGAAATTAAGTTACATTCATCGAGTACATCCAAAATAACTTAAATTCACTTTATTCATCGAAATTAAGTTATATTCATCGAGTACATCCAAAATAACTTAAATTCACTTTATTCATCGAAATTAAGTTACATTCATCAAATACATCCAAAATAACTTAAATTCACTTTATTCATCGAAATTAAGTTACATTCATCAAATACATCCAAAATAACTTAAATTCACTTTATTCATCGAAATTAAGTTACATTCATCGAGTACATCCAAAATAACTTAAATTCACTTTATTCATCGAAATTAAGTTACATTCATCAAATACATCCAAAATAACTTAAATTCACTTTATTCATCGAAATTAAGTTACATTCATCGAGTACATCCAAAATAACTTAAATTCACTTTATTCATCGAAATTAAGTTACATTCATCGAGTACATCCAAAATAACTTAAATTCACTTTATTCATCGAAATTAAGTTATATTCATCAAATACATCCAAAATAACTTAAATTCACTTTATTCATCGAAATTAAGTTA